>OX352774.1:269182153-269347540 GCA_947095535.1 Poecilobothrus nobilitatus
AAAACACAACAGTAAAGTCGAATAAAATTAAATATAACAACAACATTAAAATAAACCGTTTTTTAATTCATTATAAAAAAAAAATAACAATATTTATTTTTTATAAATACAAATTTGGCGCAGTCGGTAGGATAATTATAAATTAAAATTAATTATCCAGTGATACGAACGTTAATTATTATAATATAAATTAAACTTTATTATAAAAAAAATATTTATACATACTTATGTATATATATATTGTTGTAAAATCAAATAATACAAAAGTGTTAAATTAATTACCTCTTATGATCTCTATCAGAGGAAAAACAGTTAATAAACATTAAAATTATTTGTGTTACGAAAACATTTAATATACAAAAAAAAAAGCAATAATAAAAGTGTAAAATTAAGTTAATAAAGCTGTTAAAAATTAAAACCGTAAGTCTTTGTTAATAATTAATACACACTTAGTAATATTATAAAAATAAAAACAAAATATTTTTTGTTTATTGTGAATGAAAAAACGTGATAGATTGGACCAATGCTGTAAAAATCGCAACATGGTTCAAGCACAAAGTGAGGATACAAATGTTCTTGAACAATTATTACAACAGAAACAAAGTTTACTCGCAGAATTAGACATCAAGAATCAACAGTTAAATAGAATGACAGCAGCTGTTCAAGAATTCCAAATAAGAGAACAAGGCTATCAACAAAGAGAAAGAGTTATGAAGGAGGTCCGGTATATGTCAACATTTACTGGTAAAAGTGAAGTCACAATCAATTCTTTCATTAGTAGTGTCGAGTATTATTTAGAAGGAGTAACTGATGATAACTTACGAAAATGCATGGTGAGAACAATATACTACGAGAAAATTCAGGGTGAGGCAAAAGAAACCATTATCAACACTCCACATCCAGATAATTGGGACACCATAAAAGCAGCCTTGAAATCCAGGTATAGACCAGAAATAGAACCGGCAGAAATCTACAAAAAAATCGGTGCATTAAGGATAAACACAGTAAGTGAATTAGTATTAGAAATTCAGAACTTAAAATATAAAGCCGATGAGCTAAAAATTTACTATAAAGATAGCAATTATATAGATTTAAGTAATATTGATACCTTCCTTGTTAACACCATTAAAGAAATGGCACAAGGAACTCTTTTAGATAGAATTTTTGAGAAAAAAAATTTAAATGAAATAATAAATATCATAAATAAAAGAACATTTGAAGATTCTTGCATTAAGCCAGAATTTAAAAAATCTAATAATAATTATAATAATCAAAATAGAAATAAAAGTAAAAATTTTTATCAAAACAAATTTAATAATCAAAGAAATAAAAATAATGATCAGAATAATTTAAATAATTCTTATGCTAAACCAAATAGTTCAAATAACTGTTATAATAAAGATTCTCAAAATAATTATAATTCTAAGCAATTTAATAGAAACTTTTATCAATATAATAATTCAGGTCAATATCGACAACAAAATTATAATAAACAAAATTTTCAAAATAATTCTAACTCTAGGCAATTTAATAAAAATTACTATCAAAATAATAATTCAGGGCAATATAAGCAAGCAGTGCCAATGGAAGTCGATAATATACAATCGACATCTAATTTTAATTCGAATTGTGAGTGTAATTCGAACCCTAAATCAGAAAATAAAGCCGAGACTAACAATGTCGAGTTTTTTATGAACTAGCCTCGGATGAGTTACCCATGATAAAATTTACTATTAATAATAATTCATATTTAGCTCTTATAGATACAGGATCTACTTTTAGTTTAATTGATGATAGGGTATTAGGTTTCAAAAAATTAGAAATCTCTCCTATTCACTTTTCTACAATAAATGGAAAGGATTCTATAAAATGGGAAGTTCATACACCAGCACCTTATGAAATAAAAGCCCCTAAAAATGCTCGAATTAGATGGAAAGAGAAAACATTGCCGAATAGAAAGTATCAGTTCATAATAGGAGCCGATCTACTTAAAAGTCTCGATGCAATAATAAACCTAGAAGAAGGATTTATTAACTTAAATAATCAAAATATTAAGTTTGTTAATAGTCCATATCAATTAAATGAAATATATTCCTTAGAACCAATAGATATTAGTAAAAATTTAATTAAGATAGACCATTTAAATTCAGAAGAACTTAGACAAGTAGAGAAAATTACAAAAAGATTTAGTAGTTTATTTTATAAAGAAGGAGATAAACTTACAAGTACCCCTGAAATAAAACATGAAATTCATACTACAACAGAGCAATCTATAAATTCTAAATTATATCGATTCCCACCTCAGCATGAGGAAGAAGTTAGAAAACAAATTAAGGAAATGGAGGAACAAGGTATAATAAGAAAAAGTAACTCTACATATACTAGTCCTCTCATAGTAGTACCCAAAAAAATCGACAACTCGGGCAAAAAGAAATATCGGATAGTTATAGATTATAGAAAATTAAATGAAGTTATGGTCGATGATAAATTTCCTTTGCCAAACATAGATTCTATATTAGATAAATTAGGTAAAGCGCAATACTTTACAACTATCGAAGGATATCATCAAATCTTAATTAAAGAAACTGATAAAAAGAAAACTGCATTTGTGACACCACGTGGACTTTATGAGTTCAATAGAATGCCGTTTGGGTTAAAAAATGCCCCAGCGACATTCCAAAGGCTAATGAACGAAATACTAAGAGACTACATAAATAAAACTTGTGTTGTGTACCTGGATGACATACTGATATTTAGCACAAGTTTACAAGAACATGTAAAAGCCATTTCGGACATATTTAAAGTTTTAGAAGAAAAAAACTTAAAAATACAAGTAGACAAATGCAATTTCATGAAAAAAGAAACTGAGTTTCTAGGTCATATTTTGACAGAACAGGGCTTAAAACCTAACCCAAATAAAATTCAAGCTATAGAAAATTAGAATTGCCCAAAACCCAAAAACAAATAAAAAGTTTTCTAGGACTAACTCGCTACTATAGAAAATTCGTAAAAGATTATGCTAAAGTAGCTCAGCCTATTACAAAATATTTAAAGAAAAATATGAAAATTAACGTTAATGATCCAAATTATATTGACTCATTTGAAAAATTAAAAAATCTGATTATAAGCCATCCCATTTTAAAATATCCGAACTTCGAAAAATCTTTTACTCTCACAACGGATGCTTCTAATTTTGCAATCGGAGCGTTTTTGTCACTAGTTTTGCCTAGTTTGTTTTGCCTCTAGAACTCTTAACAACCATGAGAAAAATTATTCTGCGACAGACAAAGAGTTTTTGGCTATTATGTGGTCTGTAAATTATTTTAGACCATATCTCTATGGAAAAAAGTTTAAAATATTAACTGATCATCAGCCTATAAAATTTTTACACTGCAAATATAAAGGGAAATATATGTCTCCAAGACACCAGAGGTGGTTGCTAAAATTAGGAGAATATCAATTCGATATAGAATATTTGAAAGGTAAAGAGAATAGGGTAGCAGATTTTTTAAGTAGAATAGAACAAAACGTGGACGTTAATTCTGACGAGGGAGAGAATAATAATAAAAATTCCAATATTTTTAAAATGTCTGCAAAAAGTGAAGATAATGAATCGGAATTTGGTATTTTCAATATTGAAGATGATGTAGATGACGTAACAATGGCAACTGTTCATTCAGCAATTGAAGAACAACTTGACCATATACCAATAAAAGAGGAAATTGTCAACAAATATAAGACCCAAATTATATTAACAAACAACAAAACTGTAGAAGCAGAAATAATTTTAGGAAGAAGGATTATTTACATAGCAGAATATGATTTTCAAAGATTAAGCGAAATTTTTATAAAATATTTGTATAAAGGTAAAGTAGGAATATACTCCGAATTATCAGATAATAAATATAACGTAATACAGGAGAAACTGAGGGAAATGTTCTCTAGTAATAATAAAATTAAATTTATAAAATGTTCATATAGGGCACAGGAAGTCAAAACGGAAACTGAAGCGGTGAAACAAATTTCATTCTACCATGTAAGAGAAAGCTTTCACTCGGGAATCCAAGAGACTTATAACCAAATAAAAAAAAGAATTTATTATCCCAAATTATTGGAACTGACACAAATAGTTATAAATCAGTGTGAAGTTTGCCAAGAGGTTAAATACGATCGGAACCCTATAAAACCAAAGTTTAAATTTACGGAAACTCCAAATGATTTAAATGAAATCATACACATTGACACTTATACCATAATGAAAACCAATTTTCTAACTATTATAGATAAATTTTCAAAATTCGGAGCTGCTTATTATCTCTCAGATAAAAATCAATTAACTTTGATAGATGGTCTAGAAGATCATTTCACCAAATTAGGCAAGCCCAAAAATATAATAGCAGATAACGAATTTAAAGCTATTCAAATAAAAGAATTTTTAAGGGAAGAAGGGATTAGTTTACACCTTACCAAACCCAACAACCACACCGGTAATAGTGACATAGAGAGACTTCATAATTCATTAGCTGCAACATTCAGAATACTTAAATACGTTAAAAAAAATATGTCAGTCAAAAGATTAATGCAATTAGCTGTTAGAAACTATAACGAACAATTTCACTCAACAATAAAAAATATTCCGAAAGAAGTTCAAAATCGTACAGTGGACTTCTCAAAAGTTAAAGAAAATTTAAAAACAGTAAAATTGAGAAACTTAAATGTATTAAATAAAAGAAGAGAAGAGTATGAAGAGGAAAGATCTACAGGTTTTATAAAGAATTATAAAGCTGTAAGACATAAAGAGCAGCCTAAATATAAAAGGATGAATTTAAATAACATCCATATATCTAATATTAAAAGATCTCCTAAATTCTTTAATTCAGGTAATGCTACCGATTAATAAAATATATCAGAATTTAAATAGTACATAAAAACAATAACACTCTTTCTTTTTAGAATACCTAAAAAGAATTGAGTAAATATTATAGTAATAAAAGTACATGATATTGTTGTTATAGGAAACTATAATAGCAGATATCTATACTAATAGTGTTTAGGTTGAAACTTAAATAATTTAAGTTGTTGTTAAAAAAAAAAAAAAAAAAAAATGAATAAATAAATTTTATTAATTTAAATTTACAAATTTTCACAATTATTGCTCTAATAACATACATGGGTTGGTTACCAACGATATTTGGATTTTTGCAAGTTAATCCAATATCTGAAGATGTAGGTTACATCCAAATAAAATTAAGGGAAGTAGAAATAACTAACGAAACTGTAACGGTTTTGCATATTATTAAACCTATGGAACTAGACAGCGTTCTTTCCAAACTAGAATTTAACTTAAATTCTTTAGATATTGAAAATAAAAAGTTAATAGAAACTGAAATTAGAATTATTAGGGCAAAAATTGCATCTATTATGCCATCTTCTACAAGAAGAAAGAGAGGCGTGGTAAATGTAGTAGGTACCGCAAGTAAATGGCTTTTTGGTACTATGGACAATGATGATAGGGAAGACATTTTAGAACATTTAAGAATTCCAATCCAAGAAAACAATCATAACTCTATTTCCAGTTTGAACCAACAAATTTCAATTAACAGTCACTTTAATGAAACTATATATGAACTCAAAAATATAATAGAAAACGATAGGGTTAAAATTGAAAAAGTAGTTAACGAAATCAAAGATATTAGTAAGCAAAGTATAACTCATTCTTTATACATAGATCAGATTTTAAAATTAAGGCATTTAGAAAATAAGATAAATCAAATACAAGATAATATTGCATCTGCAAAATATAACATATTTCATCCTAGTACATTAACAGCAGAAGAAATCGAAATATTTCAAGTTGATTTTTTTAAGTTGAAGCTCATAAAAATGGGTATAATGACTTACGAAGATAATTCAATAATATTAGCAATTATGATTCCTCAAAATTATGTTCAAACCGAACTTAGGCTAATAACACCTTTACCAAATAAAGAAAATTTTGAAATTAATGAAAATAATGAATATGTCGTAAAAATTGAAAATGTAACCTATACATATGTAGAAAATGTTATGATAAAAGATTTAAAAGCTAGTAAAATTTGTATTTTTAATAACCAATGTAAACTTAAATTTAACAATAAAACAAAAATAGAAATTTTAGACGATGAATCAATTTTAGTAAAAAACGCAATAAATGAAATTTGTTAATCAAAATTGTGATGATAGAAAAATTACATTGAATAAAAACTCATAAATTTTTTTAATTATAAAATAAACCTCTATCAGGAAACATTTTCAAATCAAAAGAAAACTATACAAGATAAATATTATTATCCAATAAATAGCTTAAGTCAAAATTTTACAAAAATATTAACATTTGAAAACATTGTAATAGATCACGTTAAAAATATTGAGGAAATCAAAGAACTTAAATATAATAAAAAAATATCATATGGTGTTCATATAACACTAATAATTGTAATTATTATTATTTGTCTAATTATATTTATAGCATGGTTTAAAATTAATAATAACAAAATTGTTAACATATCTCATATAAGTAACGAAATTCAGGAGAATTTCAAATCAAAGGAGGGAGAAGTTATGTATAACTGTTCACTTTCGAACAAAAAAGAAGATCCTCCTAATAAAATTGAAATAAAAACTGATAACTATGAAAAAATACTTTCAAGTGTTAATAACCTGTTAAATTCAAATTTTTAACAAAACAAATATGTAATACGTTGACAATGTAAAATTGTACTTCGTATTCTTGATTATTGAGCAATATTGAAATGAAATACTTTTTGTATACTTAAAAATATGTATATGGAATAATGGAATATCCACTTAAAAACACATGTACAGAATATTATTAAAATGAATATATTGCTGACCGTTCAATATGTGTATCTTTTTAGTTTTTATAAAATGATCAATATTGCTGATAATCGAAAATATTGAAGTACAGTTACAAAATTTTAGAAATAAGAAATTCAGTTATGTACAAAAAACACAACAGTAAAGTCGAATAAAATTAAATATAACAACAACATTAAAATAAACCGTTTTTTAATTCATTATAAAAAAAAAATAACAATATTTATTTTTTATAAATACAAATTTCGTGTGCATATAGAAAAGTTGTTTATTGTGAATAATTGCATAATAGATTGAAATGTTTTTTTTTTTTTTTTTGCATTATTAAAATGTTAGTTTGAACGCTTTTTTAACACAAAAATGCAGTTGTTATTTATGAGATAAATAAAATGCAGGTATTGACCTTGATATATATGTATAAAATCGCGAGAAAAAAAAAAGTTGTATTTAGTGATTAATTTTTTTCTTAAACAAAAAATGCAGGTGTTTCATATGAAATGATTTATTATATTAATTACTTTGGATTTTGTAATAGGAAAAAAATTCAGATATTGGTAAATTGTCTGCTAGTTACTTTGTATATATAATGTAAATTAAATTTTTAGTTATTGTACATAAGAGAAAAAAAGTTGTATTTATTGATTTATAAGTACTTGTTAATGTAGAACGAAAATTTAAGAACAGGTATAGAAAAATGAGGTATAGTTTTTTTTTTTAAAGTTGTATTACATAGATAAAAAAAGTTGATTTATAAGTACATGTTATTGTAGAACGAAAATTTAAGAACCGGTGTAGAAAAATCAGGTGTAGTTTTTAGTTTTTTGTTTTTTAAATTATTAATTTAATTTAAAGTAAAGGTTGAATGTATAAAATAGTAAAAAAAAAAGAATTGAAAAAAGTTGTATTTATTGATTTATAAGTACTTGTTATTATAAAGCGAAAATTTAAGAACAGGTGTAGAAAAATGAGGTGTGGTTTTTTGCATTATTAAAAATGTTAGATTGAAAGCTTTTTTAATACAAAAATGCATTTGTTATTTATGAGATAAATAACATGCAGGTATTGACTTTAATATGTATGTATAAATCGTGAGAAAAAAAAAGTTGTATTTAGTGATTAATTTTTTTTAAACAAAAAATGCAGGTGTTTGATATGAAATGATTTATTATATAAATTACTTTGTATTTTGTAATGCGAAATTTTTTAAAATCCAATACAATTGGAATAATTCCCAAGAATGGAAGAATGGTTACAGATATGCTGACAATCATTCAAAGGAAGCTTTGCGCTGGTTGATATACGAAGAGGAAAAAGGGGGAATCAATATATGTCATGTAGCTAAAGGGCGAGAAGCTGTGGTAAGCGGCGTTAAAGTAGATGGATATTGCAAGGAGACGAGATAAGTTTTTGAGTTTCATGGGTGCTATTTTCATGTTCATCCAATTTGTCTGCAGCATAATAGGGACATTTCGCTGCTAAATGATCCGAATGACACATTAAATAATCGATATGAAAAAACTGTTTCTAAATCAGAAAGACTAAGAACACTGGGGTATGTATACATTTTATTCTTCTTACATAATTTATTATAAACTGACATAAACTTATTTTTGTTTTTTTTTTAAAGGTATGAAGTAATTGAAATGTGGAATTGTGAATTTCATAGAAAGTTAAGCAAATCAGAAAGAGAATGCTTAAACAATCATCCTTTAGTAAATTGTACACCATTAAACCCCCGAGATGCATTTTACGGAGGTCGTACAGATAACATGTGCAGTTATTATAAATGCAAAGATGATGAAAAAGTTAAATATATAGATGTGTATTCATTATATCCGTGGGTTTGTAAACACGGAAAATTTCCAGTTGAACACCCTACAATTTATATAGGAAGTGTGCCATATTTTACCTGTTAATGAAAAAAATATTGTAATTATCTGGCACTATAAAGAGGAAGTAGCAGACTTTTACCTACCGTAAATGTATGCATTGCCGCCTACACAACTACTCAGGCTCGTCTTAAATTATATAATTATCTGCAACAACTTGGTGATCGTGTACTATATTGTGATACAGATTCCGTGATATATATAAGTAAAGAAGGACAATATGAACCAGAAATAGGGGAGTTTATTGGTGATATGACAGATGAGCTGGAATGTTATGGTGTCAACAGTTACATTACAAAATTTGTAAGTGGTGGGCCAAAAAATTATGCTTACAAAGTATTTAGTACTAAAGATGGAAAAGAAAAGATAACCTGTAAAGTCAAGGGAATTAATCTCAACTACTCAGCTTCTCAAAAGGTTAATTTCAATTCAATTAAAGATGCTGTGCTCAACTCGAATGACCCCAATATCAACATACTCTCTTATAATATCCGACGCACACAAAAACATGAGGTCGTTACGGTCTCCGAAATCAAAAAATATGAGGCGAAATCAGAAAAACATAAATTCTTCGACGATTTCTCTTCGAAGAAAAAATGTATTATTTTTCATTTTGCAATAATTTTATCATATATGTAGGTTACAGTAAATTGATTTTTTCCATCTGGATCTTTCTTTTTTCCCAGCTATCTACAATTTTTCCTTAATTTATGAATAGTGACATCCTTTTTTACGTCAAGGCAATAAAATTTAATATTTTGAATATCCATACGAATGCACAAATATTCGTAATAATTGAATTTAAATTGTCCTGAAGACAGCCACTTACCTATTGCTATTGATTTTAGTGATGGTGAGTTCATATCGTACGTTTATCGTTTTGTGCACAAATTGTGATTAATTTATTTTTATTTTAAAAGATTTATTTATATTCTTACAAAGTTGCAAATTCTTCATAAGTAATAAAAAAAAACTTAATTACTTGAATTTCTGATGTTGTCTAATAATAAAAAAATTAATTTAAAATTCAGTATTGCAATTTTATCTTTAAATAATAAACTAAATTCAGGTGGGGAAAATTAATATCATTGCTCAAATCATATATAAGGATTATAATTTATAATTTCTTCATACTTCTTTCAATAATTGATACTAAATTATTGATACTAAACTATGGTAAGTAAAACTTATTAATTAAAATGTAATATATAAATTATTTTTAATAAAAATATAAATTTTATATGATTTTTATTTTATTTTTTTTTTAGTCTTTTTTAAACAATTTAATTGCCGCATGAAAAGGGGAACAAAAGATGTACCAGGCAATCGAAGCACTTACTGTGGGAGTGCATTATGATGTGTTAAATTGGTGGTTTTTAAAAACCAAAAGGGGCCAAAGAGTTCCTTTGGCAAAGGTGCAGGACCCGTCAACTAAAAAATGTATAACGTTCTTTTTGCCAGAACGTTTTTCGAAAAAGGTAACAACGGAGGCGGAGCTGCAAGAGCTCAATTTCAAAAAATTTAAATTTAAATTTACAGGAAGAGATACCGCCAAATGGAATATGGCACTCTTTGATCTAATTCCGGAAATTTAGAAAAGCATAAAAATAAATATAGAATTACAAAAATTAAATTGTTTTTCTTTTATTTTATTTTTGCCCTCACCATAACATTACTGAATATTTAAAAAGATGTGCTGTAAAAAATTGTGTGAATTTATATATGTATTTAATAAAAGAAAATAATTGGTTTTAAAAAATATTTGTTTTATTTATTGTTGACCAAGATAATTTTTCTGACAAAAACATAGGTATTTCATAAAATAGTCTGGAATAGTTACACTGAACTATGTGCAAATTCATTGGAATGTAGAAATCTTCTTGTTCCAATCTTAGTTTATTCTTTTCAATACATCTCTCAAAATATTTAAATACATTTTCTTGTATATTAAGTTCAGCTCCATTGTTATATGACATCACTGCTTGTATAAAGTCTAACATGAGGCAAAAACGAGTGTACTCATCTAGCTGCAATGTAAGTTTTTTTGTGCGCTCGGCATGATTAAATGTTAGCGAAAATGCTTTTGAATTTGATTTTGCTTGAATATTTTTAAAATCATGATAAAATGTATACCACTCCAAATAATTCATATCGCTTATGACTTTGTTTTGCCGTTGGAAAATTATTGATGCAGCAAAATTCTCAATATGAAATCCAATTTGAATTGTTATTGTTTGTTTTTTATACAAAAAATAAATATAGCTTAATAAAAGGTTCTGCGCTGGCTCACCTTTTTGTGTTTCAATAACTTCTTAATTTGTTTTTTCGAAATATTTTTCGAAATAATCTTTGTATTTTTTTATCGTTTTTAAGTGGGGATGATGTGTTGAATAAATTAAGAAAATATTTCATGCTTTTACCGGAACTTCGCATCCATAGATATACACAACAATAATGGGTCGAATGCATAAAACTGAGCTTGTGCTTAAATCTGACTTTTGTAGGTTTGCATGCAAAAGTGATATTTGAGTTGAAGCTCAGTTTTATGCATTTGACCCAATGTTCGCAAACAGATGTTAAATTACTTTGTAAACGTTGAAAACAAAACGTTTCGATTGATTTTGTAGAAATTTTATAATCTCATTGTGAAATGGTGGATTTCCAAATGAATCAAAATATTCTGCACGCCCTTGAACTGGAACAAATATTGCTAGCCAATGTGTTCTCTTTTCATTAGAAGTATCAGTATTTACCACCAAAATACTAGATTTTGAAACTTGTTTTGGCAATTGATCAAGAGCATAAAAACCTCTAAATATTTTATGTGTTAAGTTATTGCATTTCAGCACCTTTGAAATCTGAAGTGTATTCATTTTCTTGCAAACGGGAAATATCAATTAGTCGAGTATTTCCTCGTATAAATGTTGTTAAAAATTCTGCTTTAAGTTTTCCATTTGTTAAGACTATATCGATTTTTTCAAGCAAATTTATTAAGTTAATAGTTATTTTTTCGTTATCGATATGTCCAAAAGAGTAATTCTCAATGTCTGTTCTTTGTAAATCTCTGAAAGGAAATTTATACTTTAATTCTTTTCCAAAGGTTTAAAATTTTTTTTTATGCCAGCCACAGCAATATTTTTTACAAATATTGTATTGTTATCGTCCGTACAGAACGATAAATCTACTAGAGCACATGCCATTTTCAAATGAATAGAAATAGTATATTAAACTTCCGTTTAAAATTTTTATTATTAACCATACAAAATACAAGAGCTTTTGGTATTTGCCCTATAAATATATTATCCAATGATATGTTGGAAGTGTTAGCTGGAATTGTAAATGTTTTGATTTCACTTCTCGTATAAAAATATTTCGCGTTAGTTTTACAGTATTTCCAGTACAGTATTGTGTGCTATCAATATGCTAGGATTAATTGTTAAATATTTCATGTATAATGTAGCTTCGAGAATTTTTAAATAATTTTCATCATTATCGTCAAAGAAAATATAAAAATCTTGTTTCTCTAATGCTAAAGAAATGCGAATGTCAACATTATTTAAAAGTAATTTGGAAGTATTGAAGAAATCTACATGTAATTTTCCCATTAATTCTACTATTGCAGAATTGTTGTATAATTTTTGTCTTGATTTAGAATCAGAATTGTTGAAATCATTGATATTTGGCTTCATATCATGATCTATTTTTTTAATATTTGAACTTTAAACTTTATATAGGTACTGGATAGACCTCAATATGTATCTCCATTTCCAAGCGAAACAAATTCAATGGTTGACGGCGATGCCTCTAAAGAAGCTAAAGGATCGTATGCTACCTCTTCTGAACGCAAAATACTTGTTTGTACGGATAATGATATAAAAAGATCAAGTTCAGATTTCATACATTCCATTTTTAATTGACTATATCGGAGATTTTACTTCGCTTTCTTCGTCGTTTTTTCGACTTTAAATGCGTCTTTTTAAAAAACTACTCGTCTTTTAGCTCTTTGCTAGCTCTTTGTCTTTTTATAGCTCTTCGTCTTCCACCATACATCGAATGCAGCTGGTTAACTACTGATTTCCGTACATTTTTTATGCCACCTTTGCTTTGATCAATTACGGCTTCTTTTATGTTTGCACCAGATGCCATATCATTAAAAATATTTTTACTTGTGTTTACAGCCTCTTTTTTAATTAAGTCCCAACCTGATGTAAAAACTGGCTTTAAGTAACGAATTAAACTTCCGAATATATTTCCAAAACCGCGACCTCTTTGTATAGCTGGATAAAACTGTAATAAAGATCCAATATCGTTGATTACTGCTCTTACTTGAGAGGAATAATATCTCACGTAAGCTCTTTCCATGTTTGATAGGATACCATATTTGAGTAGTAGTATTTATATTGTTTTTGGGCAATCAATGCTTTTTAAAGTGTAATACAATTTTTGTTGGATAGTAACTGGAAACAAAATTTATTCCATCACCGTATTGGTTACAAATTTTAATCGCTATCGTTTCAAAACAATTTTTTTCTATGGGTATGTAATGAACATTTTGAAATTCAATATTTGTAGGTATTCTACAATTTTATATGTTGATAGCTCTCAACGCACGCACTTTACTACTTCCAAAAACAGATGATTGAATGATATCTGAATAAATCATCACCACTCCATTCAATTCATCTTTATTATTAGCAACAGCTAATTTGATTAGTTCAGGTAATTTTCTTTTAAAATTTTTATATTTTTTTTCTGTTGAAATAACTCAGTTAGTAATGTTTTTACATTATAACTTTGATTAACTTTTATATAGAAACTATCTTCATCAAAAGTCTGCGATATTCGAATTAAATCCCCTCGGTTAGATTCTGACACTATTTAAATATTACATCATCATAATTTTTAGGAGTAGAGATATATGTCAAAACTTCATTAAAAAATTCTTTAAAAACTTGATTTCGAGTAAACGCGGGAGTTATATTTTTAATAAGCGTTGGCAAAAATTGATAAATACACATTTCTCTTTGTTAAATTCTTCTGTAAATTCTGTTTGTAGGAAATCGTTCAGATATATTTCTGAAAGACCAACTTTCCAATTTCCATTTCTTAAATCAAAGTGAATAGGTAATTTATTTTTGAATGAAGCTAAAGTGTTGTCTGCAAACAGTGTTAAATTATCATTACTAAACAATGTTACATAGAAGTTATCTTGACTATCCATCTTTGTTAACTTCTGCTAAAACATAAAATGTTGAACTATTTATATGTTGTCCATTCCGGTGTTGATGAAGTTCTTAGTTTTGGACTTCTTAGTAAAGGTTTTAGTTTTAGTTTTTTTGTTTCGGGAAACTGTGAAAGTATAGTTGAGGAAATTGAACTACCGGCCGATCTTAGTGTATTCTTTTTTTTAGGAGAAGGTACAGCAACGGTAATTACATCACCACTTGGTGTTTCAAACATTCGATAATCAGAGCTTAGAGGTGGTCTTTCCACTAATTTTTCATCTTTCAACATTTCAGTTTGAGCTAATTTTTCAAATGAATTTTCATCATCCAAATCGTAATGTTTTCGATAATCCGATATCCATATTTGAATATTCTTGTTTAGGGTCATATTCAAACACATCAATACCATCATTAACTAATGGTAAAAAATCGGTCTGTGCTGATGTTGATTTGTATTTAGGTAATTCAGTTTCTGTTTATGCATTTCGTTTAGAAAAGAATTTTGTTTGAGTGCCTGTATCAAATGTAAGATTATTAGCCTTTTCTGGTAATCTTTTTGTGTGTCTTTTGTTAATTCCATATTTGGGAAGGTTTTGACGATATAAGTACCATTTTTGCAATGGTTTTAATTTTTTATCATATAAAACTTTTTTCATTTTTTGATCCAATAAATCCAAGTTTTTATCATCTTGAAATAATTTGCTAAATTTTGAAAATATTTCTGGTGACATAACAATCATTCGCTGCATTATGTCTTACTGAGAAGTTTTCCTATTACACCAAATAATATAATACCAATTAATGTAGGTAAAAATCCTTCATGTTGAATTAATATTTTTCGTTTAGCTTTTATACTTTTCTTAGCACAGACTAGAAATCTTAATTGTTTTTTACGTTTTTTTTGATTTTGCTTTTTGTGCTGGTGATATTTTATTATTTCCATTTAATATATTGATTGCAATTTCAGCAATAGTTTTTATAATATCACAATATTTAAGAATATTTTCACAAAATTTTTTCTTGTTGTAATTTCCTAGTACATGTAACATATGTTAGTTTTTCTTCAATCGTTTCATATTTTTGACAGCTGTTATTCAAATAACCCGTGTCACAGTAGCATATACAATATTCTTTTGAAAAAATATTGGTTCTAATACGAAATAAATCGCTAACGTTTTGTGTTAAATCTAACGCAATATAACCATGTGTACTTGAGGTTAAT
Source organism: Poecilobothrus nobilitatus (assembly GCA_947095535.1). NCBI lineage: Eukaryota > Metazoa > Arthropoda > Insecta > Diptera > Dolichopodidae > Poecilobothrus > Poecilobothrus nobilitatus. The sequence continues at coordinate 269,197,366 of OX352774.1, forward strand.
TCATTATATACGCCTAGGAAACCTTTTATATTTTCCGCATATAGTTGTCTAGCTAAAGGAAAAATTTGGGATTTGCCTCGAGGGTTTTTAAAAAGCACCAAATATTTACAATTTAATGAAATATCTCGGGAGAATTTCCCCTGATGAAAAACGTTTTGTGTTAATAATATAATAGATAAATTTCGATGGTGCGAACCTTTAGTAAAAAGTTCGCATACCTGTTTATTTGCAGAATCCAACATTAAATCATCTAAAACAATTAAAGTAGGTTCATTTTCCCCAAGCTCTTCTGGAATTCTGTTATAAAAATTTATATCAGGGAAATTTATACTTGTTGGAATAGCAGACAATTCTGGGTTACACCATTTTATTTTTTCAATTTTTGGATGTATCAATCTGTTAATATTTTTAATTAAGTTACTTACAAATGTTGTTTTTCCACATCCAGATGGTCCCGCAACCATCATTGTAAATGAATGATTAAAATATATCATTATCGGCTCGTGTTTTAGAAGTCATTGAAAAGTAATTAGATTTGTTCTTTAAATATATAAAAGCATAAACGTGTATAACTTATTCTCATTTTAAAAGATGGATTTATCTTATTAAATGAGCATAAGCAACGTATTTTGCACATGTATAAATACATTAAAGAATTTTCAACAACAGAAAAATTTACGTCAATATACGGAACTCATTTTGCTCTTTGTTCTTGGGCTTACGACAACTCGTCATCTGGACCGGATACATGTAATTGTTGCTCTATAGAAAATTATAAAATAGAATTGGAAAATCTGATTAAATCGCACAGGCATAATGTCAAGGGCACAAATAGTATCGGAAATACATAGACCAACCAGACGAAACCTTCGCCGAAGAAAATTTATTCAAAAAGGTTTAAACGATACATGACAAATCGATTTAGTAGAACTGATTAAATATGCAAAGTATAACAAAGGAAATAAATATTTATTAACTGTAATAGATATCTTTTCAAAATATGCTTATGCTGAGCCAATTAAAACTAAAAATGCTAATAACGTTTTACTTGGCATGCAAAACATTTTCAAACGTGCTGGAACACTCCCAAAAAATATTCAATCTGATCAAGGTAAAGAGTTTTTTAACAAAGAATTTAGAAAACTTATAGAAATAAAAAAAATTAATCATTATCATACATATTCTGAAATGAAAGCATCCATATTAGAACGTTTTAACCGTACTTTAAAAAATTCAATGTGGAAGCAGTTTAGTTTTCAGGATAATTATAAGTGGATATCTATTTTGCCCTCACTTATTGAGAAATACAACTCAACATATCATCACATAATTAAACTTCAACCTAAAAAAGTTACAAAAGCAAAGGAGAAATATATTTTGAATAACATATACATGCAACAGAAATTTTATCAGAAAGCAAAATACAAAGTTAGAGATTATGTACGCATAATTAAATACAAAGGAAACTTTGCAAAAGGTTATCAACCAAACTGGTCAAGAGAAATATTTACAATTAAAGAAGTAAAACGCACACACCCAATTACTTACATCTTACTTGATTATACAAAAACACCGATTTCAGGTTCTTTTTACGAGACTGAACTTACTCGAGTCAAAAATCCTGACATTTTTCTTGTTGAAAAAATATTGAAAAGAAAAGGAAATCAAGTTTTTGTTAAATGGTTAGGTTTTGATAAAGATCACAATTGTTGGATAAATAAAAACGATATTATATCAAACTAATTAGCTTTTTCATTTTTACAATTAATTATTAAATTTTTTTGCACATTTATAGTTTTAAATAACATATCTCAAATTTGCCTAATACATAAAACTAAGATACAATATCAAGGTCAATACCTGCATTTTATTTATCTTATAAGTAACTACTGTATTTTGGTGTTAAAAAAAGCTTTTAAACTAACATTTTAATAATGCACAAAAAAAAAAAAAAAACTAAAAACTGCACCTCATTTTTCTATACCTGTTCTTAAGTTTTCGTTCTACAATAACAAGTACTTATAAATCAATAAATACAACTTTTTTTCTTTGCTTTTTTCTTTTTACGATTTTATACATACATATTTTATACATTAAATAAATAATTTAAAAAAAAAACTAGAAACTACACCTCATTTTTCTACACCTGCTCTTAAATTTTCATTCTACAATAACATGTACTTATAAATCAACTTTTTTATCTTTGTAAAACAACTTTTTAATTAATCTAATACAACTTTTTTTTTCTTTTTTTTCTTTTCACGATTTTATACATACAACTTTTACTTTAAATTACTTTAAACTAAGAAACAATATCAAGGTCACTAACTACATGTTATTTATCTCATAAAAAATAACAACTGCATTTTTGTATTAAAAAAGCTTTCAAAGTAACATTTTAATAATGCAAAAAAAAAACTTTTCTATTGCACACGCGCCAACAACATTCCATAAAAGTTCAAACACCTTTGTCGTGAGCTCATTTGCACAAAGCTTAATAACATTCCTATACGCACGCGCCAACAACATTCCTTAACAGTTCAAACACCTTTGTCATGCTATCTCTTTCTCGCACAAAATTCCCACGCCAAGGTGACTCCATTACCTACTACCATTGCTGGTGATTTTAATGTTCATAAAAAGAACTGCTTTTTCAAATCACAACTCTCCGGAAGACAAACAAGTTAAAATATTTTCAAATCTACTCCAGCTATCTCAACTTGTGAGGAACCCCACTAGAATTCCCGACCGTGGTAACTTCAAACCTAGAAAAATATAATGTTTCTGTTAGCTCACCAATTGGGGCTTCCGATCATTACCTTGTCAAAACAAGCTTCTCTTTAAGTACATCGATCAGTCAAAGCCATATTCAAAAAAAACCAGGCTGTCACTACGACAAAGCTCATTGGGTAGTCCTGAATAGTTTTCTAACTGATTTTGATTGGTCGATTTACTTTCACAACAAAAACATTGACTTCTTTGCAGATGCTGTTAGTGAAACAATTTTACTAGGGATGAAGGTTTTCATTCCTAGTCCATTGAAACCGTTTGAATCTAAGTCCAAACCGTAATTTAATGACATCTGTAAAAAAGCAATCGAATTCAAAGAGCAGTGCTTCAAAAACTACAAGTCCAATGTATCGGGATTTTCATTCTCAAGCTGTAAAGCGGCTAGGAACAGTTGTAAGAGAGTTATCAATCACCAAAAGCTACTTTATAACCAGAGCTTAATTCAGAAAATAATTTACCTCCCTCACTGTAATTGCTTCTTTTGGACTTTTGCAAAAAGTGTTAAAAATAACTTTTGTGGGTCATGTTTTCCACCGCTGATTATTTCAGATCTATTATTATTCCATTCTATTATTTCAGATTCAGTTACCAAAGCCGATTTTTTGCAAAATTCCTTGCAGCAAGTTCCACACTTTCTCCTGCAGCACAATTACCACTAGTATTATCTTCTGTTGATCTTACTAAGGTTAAAATTATTCATAGGGTATACTTCAGGTCTCGCGAAAGTGCTGAAGAATTTAATGTTAGAAAATCTACCGATCCTGATGGAATCCCTGCCATGGTTCTCAAACATATTGCCTTCTCCATTTCGAAACGTCTGCGCAATCTTTTCTCACTCTCATTTTCGACTGGAAGATACCCCAGTCAATAGAAGATTGACATTATTATCTAATTCCCAAAGAAGGTGACAAAAGTTACCTCTCCAACTACCGACCAGTTGCCATTACTTCGGTCCTTTTCAAAACAATGGAAATTTTGATAAACAAAAGGCTTTTGCGATACTTAAATAGCTCGCGTACTTTAAACGATCGACAATACGGCTTTAGAAGTCAATGTTCAACAGGCAATCTTCTAACTTGTCTCTGCGAGAACCTCAGCACCAGGATTCATTGCTCCGGTGAATCTGAGGTTGTCGTTCTCTCAAAGGCTTTTCATCAAGTATGGCATCCTGCTCTTTTGGGCAGAAGTCATTGGTTTGGGTAGTCGTTTCTGTTCATGGCATGATGATTTTCTTCTGAATCGCAGTATTCGTGTTCTTGTCTCCAGTTTTATGTCTGACACTTATAAAATCAATGCTGGCGTTCCACAAGGCTCCGCCTTATCATCTACTCTTTTCTTGATTTTTATCAATGACTTACTCTGTTCCACCCTCCATCCCCCTCATAGTTTTGCTGACGATAGCACTCTGGTGGCATCCTATGATTTCTTAAGGAAATCAAATGTAGAAATGGCCCTAATCAGTTTGAAAAGAAACTTAATGACCAGCTCAATTAACCATGACCTAGCAGTAATAACTGATTGAAGTAACAGAATTCAACACTTCTAAACTCAAAGTCGAGTTCAATACTTCTAAAACTCAAAGCTGGTTGGGCTCTTGCAAAAGAGATCCATTTGCCCTAATTTTAACGTGCTAATTTTAAATTCCTTTAATTCCTTTAATTCTTTACATTTAAGTTAAAAGAATAAAATAAATAATAAATAAACAAAAAAAAAAAAGTCACTGAATAGACACTGACCAGAACGTCTGACAAACAAAAAGATCAACTGAAGCATAATTTAGTTTTTAAAAATGATGAGCTTCTCTTTGCAATTAATAGTATAAATGAATCTATTAAGACCTAGTCAACGTCATATATTAACTTACTGCTAATAATTAATTTTTTAACTCAAAGCTTAATAGTCAAACATCAGATATTGCAGATAAATTGACTGATCAAATAGGTTGACTTAAAAACGAAATAGTGAATACGGGGGTTAACATCTTTCATCTTTACATCTTTCGATACGTTTAGATACAACCAAGTGCATCTAAGTCAAAATTCAAAGGACATTTGGACTCAGACTGATGAACCGTTCAGTTACAGTTCATTTTATAATTCCTTTATGTTTAAGCCTATAAACTCTGAAACGGTGGAATACACTAATAAAGATGCTTTGGATTCAAAATCAAATATATCATCAATTACAATTTATTACTTAATGAAATTCTTCAATATAGTTCCCATTTGGCTATCTTACCATCTTCATCTTCAGCTTTAGCATAAACGGAAGAAGTTCAACCCAGTTCTACTACTAAGAAAGTTCGGTTTGTTCTTCCAAATATTAAAAATATTAATACTGTCATCGAGCAGAAATTAACTAAGGATCAGCATGAACCTGTAATTTTCCTATACTTTTCAAAGTTTGCAGCTTCAACAACTTCCAGTTATCTTAGTAAGTTTTTAAAAAATACTTTTAATTAAAATAGTGTTAAAATAGTCAATATTACTCCTATGAATCTTAGATATAAACCAAAATACAAATCTTTTAAAGTTGTTGTACCTATATCCAAAGTTTGCGAAATTATTAATTACAAGCGATGGAAGAAAGGTACAATAATAAAAAAATTTGTATGTAATACTAGTTTAGAGATTTCACCTACTAACACCTACACGAAGTTCAACACTGACAAAAATAAACTTTTACTAAATCCTTTTGCTATCCCGTTTACTAATATAAACAACAATACAATATTTCTATTAATAGTACAACATGAACCAGAGGTTCTAAATATCCTAACTTTGTTCAAGAGGAATTTTAAAACCAGGAGCCGTTAACTCAGACTTTGCGTAACCAGCGCAAGAAAATATACAGAAAAATTAAACACACAGTAGCACCAAGCGATAACTTTTATTGAATACGTATAAGCTACTTGCAAATGAATTCAAACTGAAAGCTCATACAGCCTATGAAAACTATGTCATTAGTATAGGCAACAAATTAATTAGTGATCCCAAAAAATTTTTCGAATTTGTCAACATAAAACGAAAAATATTTGGCTACCCTAATTCAATGTCCAAGGACAATACTTTTTCCTCTAGCCCAAAAACAATTTGTAACTTTTTTTCTAACAGTTTTTAAAAAGTTTATCGTCCAAAAGAACAATTCTATATCTCTGCCACTTCTTTATTTAATAGCTCAAATTTGTTAATCTCAGATCTGTATCTTTCCAAAAATGACATTTTTGAAGCTATTATGAGCCTTGACACAAAGAAGGGTTCTGGACCTGACCTAATCCCTCTACTCTTCTTATATAACTGTGTTCATTATCTAATTACTCCTCTACATTTTATTTTAAACAGATCGCTTTCGAATGGTGTTTTCCCCGATGTGTGGAATTCCTCTCATTACCTCCCATCTACAAAAAACGTGAAAGATTATCAGTAGAAAACTATCGAGGTATAGCCATCCTATCGACTATTCCAAAATTATTCGAAAAAATTGTTGTAAAAATATATCAAGTCGTAAACGATAGTTCTGACGCAGCTTTACTTCAATCAAACTTATCTTCATTACATGATTGGTGCACAACCAACAAATTAGAACTCAATATACAGAAATGGAAGGTAATCAGTTTTAGCTGTAAACGTTCTTCTGTTGTGTACGACTACAAAATAGATAATCGAATACTTGAAACGGTGTTTAGTATTACTGATCTCGGAATTCTATTTGATAGTAAACTTAACTTTAATCTGCACTATCACTTAATTTCAAGAGCAAATAAAATGTTAGCTTTCATTAAGAGAAGAGCAAAAGAATTTGCTGACTTAGCTGTGACAAAACTCTATAGTCTATATTGTTCGCTAGTTCGTTTTATATTAGAATACGGTAGCATTATATGGGATCCAGGCTCATTCTGACAAAATTGAGTCAGTTCAAAAACAGTTTTTTCTATTTGCATTAAGAAACCAATATAATCCTTCAGACTTTTTAAACCTTCCTAGCTAAACAACAAGACTTAACTTCTTAAACATGCTCCCTTGTCCTCACCTAGACAAATATTTTCATCATGTTTTACTTTTGACATTCTAAATAAAAATATTGTTATCCAATCTCTTAATTATAAATTTAGACTTAATGATAGAGTTAGTGTTAGACAAACAAGATACACGAAATTTTTAATGGAATATAATCACAGTATAGAATACAGAAGAAAAGAAGCGATAAACAGATGTTGTATTACATTCAATAAAATCAGTTATCTCTATTCTTCAGCAATTCCCAGAAATACATTCAAAAATACTTTACATCAACACATTTTCAATTTACTGACCTCAGACAATCAATTCTAACCAATTCATAAATTTACTTTCGATTAATTTATTCATATGTAATATATATTATAATTTTTTTGTATTAATTTTCACAAAAAAGTCATTGTAATTTAATTACATAATAATGTTCATATATTCATAATTCTAATCATCTAATTAATAATCAAATTTGGTATTGTATAACTTTTGTTGTTTAAGTCTTAAATATATTTTTTTAATGTTATACATATAAATTAGTCATTAAGAATTGCAACCATATTTCATGTATTTTTTCAATATCAATGTTATAATGTCTGTTCTTTTTTTTTTTTTTTAAATATGTACATACCTTGTTTTGGTAATTAAAATAAAATAAAATGAAATAATTTTTCGATTTCTTAAATACAAGCATGGAAGTATACAATATAGAAATAAATCAGAAACAACAAGTATTACATAATAATATACGTACAAATCATGTGAACGGTATTTTTATACCCTACACCTAAAGTATAGAGTATATTAACTTTGGTATGGTGTTTGTAACCACCAAAAAGAAGCGAGTTAGATATGGACATGTATATATATTCTGAATCAGGATCACCTCCTGAGTCGATTTAACGATGTCCGTCCGTCCGCCCGTTCGCACGATAACTCAAAAACTAATGAAGCTATCTTGATGAAATTTATATAGTTGGTTACTAATCACGAAAGGAAGGCTAAGTTCGAATTTGGAAAAAATCGGTTCATGTGTTCGGGTTCTGGAAGCTTCCGAATGATTCCAGAGCAAACGAGATTATCTCCAAAACCAAAAAAGATAGAACTTTAAATTTTGTACAATGATGTTCCTTCCCATTCGATTTATGTCTCTGAAATTTAAGAGGAGTTGGTCCATGGGTTTGGATTTTGGAAGCTTCCGAACGAGCACCAGAGCAAATGAGATTATCTCTAAAACCAATAAAGATATAACCTTCAACTTTGACAGAGTGGTGTTCTTTCATGTTTTATTTAAGTTTCTAAAATTTGAGAGAGGACCACCATGGGTTCGGATTTTGGAAGCTTCCTAACGAGCCCCAGAGCAAACGAGATTATCTCCAGAACCAACAAAGATAGAACCTTTAATTTTTTTACAATGATTTTCCTTCCCGTTTGATTTATGTCTTTGAAATTTAAGAGGATATAGTCCATAGGTTTGGATTTTGGAAGCTTCCGAACGAGCCCCAGAGCATATGAGATTATCTCCAAAAACAACAAAGATATAACCTATAAATTTGGCAGAATGGTGTTCTTTCACGTTTGATTTAGGTCTCTGAAATTTGAGAGGATTTGGTTCATGGGTTTGGATTTTGGAAGCTTCCGAACGAGCCCCAGAGCAAACGAGATTATCTCCAAAATCAACAAAGATAGAACCTTCAAATTTTGTACAATGACGTTCCTTTCCATTCGATTTATGTCTCTGAAATTTAGGAGGATTTGGTCCATGGGTTTGGATTTTGGAAGCTTCCAAACGAGCACCAGAGCAAATGAGATTATCTCCAAAACCAAATAAGATATAACCTTTAAATTTGGCAGAATGGTGTTCTTTCATGTTTGATTTAGCTCTCTGAAATTTGATAGGATTTGGTCGATGGGTTCAAATCTTGGAAGCTTCCGGACGAGCTCCAGAGCAAACGAGATTATCTCTAAAATCAACAAATATAGAACCTTCAAATTTTGTACAATGATGTTCCTTCCCGTTCGATTTATGTCTCTGAAATTTAAGAGGATTTGGTCCATGGGTTTGGATTTTGGAAGCATCCAAACGAGCACCAGAGCAAATGAGATTATCTCCAAAGCCAACTAAGATATAACCTTTAAATTTTGCAGAATGGTGTTCTTTCATGTTTGATTTAAGTGTCTGAAATTTGAGAGGATTTGGTCCTTGGGTTCGGATTTTGGAAGCTTCCGAACGATCCTCAAAGCAAATGATATTATCTCCAAAACCAACTTAGATATAACCTTTAAATTAGGCAGAATGGTGTTCCTTCATGTTTGATTTATGTTTCTGAAATTTGTGAGGATTTGGTCGATGGGTTCAAATCTTGGAAGCTTCCGGACGAGCCCCAGAGCAAACGAGTATATCTCCACAACCAACAAAGATGGAACTTTTATTTTTAGTACAAAGGTGTTCTGTTATGTTTCCTTTTCTGTAAAATTGGAAACTGACATTTGAAAGAATTTGAACCATGGGTTCGTATTTTGGATACATCCGGACGAGCACAAGAGCAACAAGCATATCTCCAAAACCAACAAAAGTAGAACCTTTATATTTATGCATGTTTTCTTTATGTTCCTGAGATGGATTCGATGAATTGGAGTGGCAATTTGGGTACCTGACACACACCTACCAAGGACTAACAATCTTCGAAATTAATAAACATAGAAACTTAAAATGTTTTACGGAGGTGTCAAGCATATCCCAAGAGGAAAAAATTTTGAAAAAATGTGCTTATTAGTTTCACTCTGTCCGTCCGTCCGTCCGTCCGTCCGTCTGTTTACAAAACTTCTACACCGTTGAAGATAGAGAAAGAAAATTTTAACCATAGGTAGGTCTCATAAAAAAAATAATTTTGTGGAACAACTTTTTCATGTAGCCCCCCCATTACGGAGCTACACCCCCTCAAACTTTGAAAAAGCCCTATTTTTAAATGCATATATCTTATGTTCTGATTAAGATTTTTTCAATCTGAAAACGTCATTCGACAGGTATTTCTTTTAACTTTGTAAATTTATATAAAAATTATACAATTTTTTTAAATTTAGTATTTAAATTTACCGTTATGTGAAAACTAAATTTTGCATGATTTTTCTACTTTCATAACTCCGGCACGCTTCTAGATAGAAGCTTGAAATTTTGAGGCAAGAAAGAACTTTTAGAATCAGTATAAGTTTGCTCAGAAAATTTTTTCGGACCACCCCCTGTTTATGAGCTATTAGGGCTTAAAAATTGAAAATTTGCTATTTTTAAACACCTGTAACTTAGGAACCTGCACACATTTTACTTCTGCAAGATGTAAAAATTAAAGCTACAATAATATATTTTTACGTGTGTGAAAGGTTTATTTTAGTTGTAAAGGGTTCCAAAGTTGCAGCTCTTCAAAATTGTAAAAAAGCCCCATTTTCAGATGTATATATCTCGGGCTCTGCGTAATAGTTTTGCAATCTAAAACCGGTAGAAGATCGAAAATTTTATTATCTATATAAAACAATATCAAAATTATGTAATATTTTGTAATTTACGTTTTAAATTTACCGTTATGTGAAAACCACATTTTGCATGAAATTTCTTTTTTCATAACTCCGGCACCCCTTTAGATAGCAACCTGAAATTTTGAGACAAGAAAGAACTTTTAGAATTAGTATAAGTTTCCTCAGAAAATTTTTTGGTAACGCCCCCTCTTTAAGAGTTATTACGCCTCAAAAATTTAAAATTTGCTATTTTTAGACACCTGTAACTTAGGCACCTGTAAAAATTTTGCTTCGGCAAGACATGAAAATTAAAGCTACAATAATATATTTTTACGTGTGTGAAAGGTTTATTTTAGTTGTAAAGAGTTCCAAAGCTGCAGCTCTTCAAAATTGTAAAAAAGCCCCATTTTCAGATGTATATATCTCGGGCTTTGCGTAATAGTTTTGCAATCTAAAACCGGTAGAAGATCGAAAATTTTATTATCTATATAAAACAATATCAAAATTATGTAATATTTTGTAATTTACGTTTTAAATTTACCGTTATGTGAAAACCACATTTTGCATGAAATTTCTTTTTTCATAACTCCGGTACCCCTTTAGATAGGAACCTGAAATTTTGAGACAAGAAAGAACTTTTAGAATTAGTGTAAGTTTCCTCAGAAAATTTTTTGGTAACGCCCCCACTTTAAGAGTTATTACGCCTGAAAAATTGAAAATTTGCTATTTTTAGACACCTGTAACTTAGGCACCTGTAAAAATTTTTCTTCGGCAAGACATAAAAATTAAAGCTTCAATAATATATTTTTACGTGTGTTAACAGCTTTTCTTAGTTATATAGGATTCCGGACTTACGGCCCCTCAAAATCTCAAAAATGTCCTATTTTCAAGTTTTTTCTTATTACATGAAATTTTCAAATTTTTGTGTAAGTCACACTTCTAAACAGTTTGTATTGAGTTTTGGAAATGTGCGCTTTTAAAAACCGTTGGTTTACATTCTACCTTGTTTTCATTGTCTTGGCTAAACGGTTTCATCAATTGGGTTGAAAATTTGTACAAATGTTCTTCTTACTTTTGGAGGGGTGCCGAAGAAATTTGGATACAACATGTCATCCGGATTCGGCCTGGCGGGCTTCCAAAAAAAATTGTTGTTTCCGACTTATCTCCAACTTTATATGGTGGTTTTATGGTTCGAGAAAAACCTGTGACAAATTTTTATGAAGTTCCGTTAACCCGTTTGGGCAGGAGAGCCGAACCAAGTTCATAAAATTTTTCTGTTGTCCTGCTTAAACGGTTTGACCAATTGAGTTGAAAATTTACAAAAGTGTAGCTCTTCACCCAGAACATCATTCAGTTGATTTGATTAGGATCCCTTAAGCTGTTTTGGCACCAGGGCCCAATGAAATTTTTTAATTTCTTTGTTGTCGCGCTTAAACGGTTTTACCAAATTGAGTTGAAAATTTACAAAAGTATAGCTCTTTACCACAGGAGCTCACTGAGGTGATTTAGTTACGATCCATTAACCCGTTTCGGCACCAGGGCTCAATTAAATTTTTTAATTTCTTTGTTGTCGCACTTAAACGGTTTTACCAATTGAGTTGAAAATTTACAAAAGTGTAGGTCTTTATAACAAAAGCTTTCTGATTGATTTGGTTACGATACATTAACCCATCAGGCTTCAGGCCATGAAGTTTCTCATTTTTTTTTGTTGTGCTTAAAAGATTTGACCAATTGAAAATTTGCACAAGTATTGCACTTTGGCACACAAACTCATTCAATAAATTTTGTCGTGATAAGTTAACACATTTCGGCACGATAAACCGTCAAAAAAAATTCTAATTTGTGTCTAATTTGGCAGGATGGATTTATGGTTCTAAATAAAGCCTGTGACAAAAGTTTGTTAACATTTCTTAACCCATTGCCGCACGAGCACCTATTAAAAGTATTCTGCCCAATTTTTTGTATTATTATTATTATTATTAAAAAGATATTTCCAACACTCTTTACTTTTATCTATACTGTTTTTAATATTCCATAAAAACCTTCCAATGCAAATTTCTAATATAGAACAGTAATTAAAGTAACCTTATTAAGTATCTTAAGAATACTGTGTTTAAATAACAACATAACATTTTCGACCATTGTTAAAAAAACAGAAACAATCTCCTACATTAGACAATCATCATGTCATCATTCAGAAATGCATTTCTTACATGTGGTCTTTACATGTGGTCTACCTATATAAGATGCATGTGTATAACATATTTCCGATAAAATATCATTGAAATATGTACATTTAGTATGTATAATATCCGTATATTTAAAAATACTATAAACATAATCAATTAAATTAGGAAACGTATTCAGATTTTTGTACATAATATTTAATCAAAAATGAGTACAAAGAACTGAAAACCTTACATTCTTATCCATACACAATTTTTACACATATTTTTAGCCAATCAATTTGAAAACATAATTTCAAAACATAATTAGAAAAAGTAAACGTAAAAAAATTCTAGTTGATTTATAAAGGTAAAACACATTACACAATCATATGTAGTTTTTATATTAAAAAAATATGTTAAACAGAACCTGAGATGTATGCATTTAAAAAGAAGTTTTTTCAAAATTTGAAGAGCTGTCGGTGCTGTAGAATCTCTAACGGTGAAGGTACATAAAAAAGTTCTTCTACAACATTACTCTTTTAAGAGACCTATGCATAGTTAATGTTTCATTGCTCTTTATTAAACGGTATATAAGTTTTGTAAACAGACGAATTGACAGAGCGAACCTAATAGCAAATTTTTTTAAAATGTGCTTAAAAGTGCTCAATGTGCTCACAAAAACATGAAGTGACATTACTTACGATAAAAAATGTATTACATTATGGTCTTTTATAATTGGAATGCAATTTTATGTTTCGGTATTAACGAATACATTGTGAAAACTCACTTCGCCGTAATTGTGTACTCAATTGATTATTGATTTTTTGTAGACGAATTGCCTTTAATTTTCCGGTCTGTTTATTCAATTTAGCTAAATGTAAAAAAAAATAGAATATTACCTACCAGGATCTGAAAATGCATAGTAATACGTGAACTATATTAATTAAATTATATTAACTCAAAAGCAAAAGTTAATAATTTTTATTTCATAAAGCCGATAAAATACTCCGGGCAACACTAGGTACTCTGCTAGTTTTATATAATCTAAAATTCTAATATATAAGCCAGAAATTCTGTTTGTTTGTTTGTGCCCTTTTCACGTAATAACCACCAGTTCGATTGCAACCAAATTTTGCAGGAACATTTCTACGATTCCGGAAAGTGTTATAGGCTATATGTGGTTTCGGTTCATTACCCCATTGCGGCCCGAGAGCCATTTAAAGCTTTTTCGTTTTTTCTTTGTTCTGCCTAACGGTTTGATCGATTGAGTTAAAAATTTGTACAAATGTTCTTCTTACCTTTGGAAGAATATGTTGACATATTTTTATTTGGATACAATATGTTACAGGGATTCGGCCCGTCGGATTTCCAAAAATTGAAAATTTGCACAAGTATTGCACTTTGGCACACCAACGCATTCAATAAATTTTGTCGTGATACATTAACACATTTCGACACGATAGACTGTCAAAAAAAATGTTTGTTTCTAATTTATGTCTAATTTGGCAGGATGAATTTATGGTTCTAAATAAAACCTGTGACAAAATGTTTGTTAACCCATTGGTGCACGAGCACCTATTAAAAATATTCTGCTTAAATTTTTGTATTGTTATTATTATTAAAAAGATATTTCCAACACTCTTTACTTTTATCTATACTGTTTTTAATATTCCATAAAAACCTTTCAATGCAAATTTCTAATATAGTAATTAAAGTAACCTTATTAAGTATCTTAAGAATACTGTGTTTAAGTAACAACATAACATTTTCGGCCGTTGTTAAAAAACAGAAACAATCTCCTACATACGACAATCATCATGTCATCATTCAGAAATGCATTAAACATAGTCAATAAAATTAGAATCATCATTCAGGAATATATTACCAACATGTGGTGTACCTATATCAGATGTACATATGTGTATAACATATTTCCCAAAAAATATCATTGAAATATGTACATACTATATGTATAATGCAAATATACGTGCAATGGAAAATACTATAAACACAATCAACTAAATTAGAAAACATATTCACATTTTCGTACAGTATTTAATCAAAAATGAGGACATACATATTTAAAGAACAGAAAACTTTACATTCTTATCTATATATAATTTTTAGACATATTTTTACCCAATCAATTTGAAAACATAATTAGAAAAGGTAAACGTAAAAAACTTCTGTTTGATTTATAAAGGTAAAAACAATCATGTATTCTTTACAGAACCTGAACCTGATATGTATGCATTTAAAAAGAGTTTTTTCAAAATTTGAAGTGCTGTAGAATCTCCAACAGTGAGGGTACATAAAAAAGTTGTTCTAAAATATTACTCTGTTAAGAGACCATAGTTAATATTTAATTGCTCTTTATTAAACAGTATATAAGTTTTGTAAACAGACGGAGGGACAGAGCGAACCTAATAGCAAATTTTATTAACTACCAGCTTCTGTAAATGCATAGTAATACGTGAACTATATTAATTAAATTATATTAAACAAAAGTTAATAATTTTTATTTCATAAAGCAAGCAAAATACTCCGGGCAACGCGGGGTACTCCTGCTATTAATAATATAAATTTAACTTTAAGCTAATGCTTAATATCTATTTGTAAAGTTTTTTCGTTAATTATTTTGTTAACAATTTTAGATGTATGATATGTTTACTTTTGTAATGAGAAAATACCCAATTTTTAGCACATTTCCAAAAAATTTTTGAAAAAATGTGCCTATTAGTTTTACTTTGTTTGTCCGCTCGTCCGTCTGTACGTTTACAAAACTTCTACATCGTTAAAGATAGAGAAAAAAAAATTAACCATGGGTAGGTCTCATAAAAATATTAATTTTATGGAACAAATTTTTCATGTAGCCCCATCGATCAGGAAACTACTTCCCCTCAAACTTTTAAAAAGTCCTATTTTTAAATGCGTATATTTCATGTTCTTGTAGGAATTTCTACCTTTGTAAATCAGTATTAATTATAATTTTTTTTTAAATTTAGTATTTAAATTTACCGTTATGCGAAAACTAAATTTTGCATGATTTTTCTACCTTCATAACTCGCTTTTAGATAGGGGCTTGAAATAAGCAAGAAATAACTTTTAGAATTAGTTTAAGTTTCCTCAGAAATTTGTTTTGGGTCAGCCCTTGTTAATTAGAGCTTAAAAATAGAAAATTTGCTAATTTAAACACCTGTAACTTATTCACATGTACACATTTTTCTTCGGCCAGACAAAAAACATTAATAGGCTCAGATAATATGTTTTAATAGGTGTTAATGGTTTATTTTAATTGTATAGAGTTCCAGAGTTACAGCCCCCCAAAATTGCAAAAAAAACCCTATTTGCAAATGATATTTAGCAGTTTTACAATCTATAAAAACACTAGAAGACCGCAAATTTCCTTACCTCTATAAAACAATATCAAAATTATGCAATATTATGTAATTTACTATTTAAATTTACCGTTATGTGAAAGCCGAATTTTGCATCATATTTCTTTTTAAATTTTGAAGCAAGGAAGAACTTTTAGAATTAGTATAAGTTTACTCCGAAATTTTTTTGTACCACAGAGCGTAGGACCTATTAGAGGTCAAGAATTGAAAATATGCTATTTTTAGACACCTGTAACTTAGGCACCTGTACAAATTTTTCTTCGGCAAGATATAAAAATTAAAGCTCCATTAATATATTTTTAAGTGTATTAACAGTTTTTCTTAGTTATATAATAGGGTTCCGGATTTACAGCTCCTCAAAATTGCAAAAAAGTCCTATTTTCACATTTTTTCTTATATGAAATTTTCTAATTTTGTTGCAACTCACAATTCTAAACAGTTTGTATTATCTTTTGGAAATGTGCTCTTTTAAAAACCATTGGTTTACATTCTGCCTTGTTTGTATTTATTTCGTGCTCTTACAAAATACAAAATACGTTTCATACAAAATTATTGATTTTTTTAATAATATTTAAGGTTTTTGCTTTATAATTGTTACTTTAACTGGAACCATGAAGCGAACATGAAACTTGATCCCAATTTTTATAGCCATTTAAAAAATGCAGGAAACGTTACACTAAAATTAAAAAAATAAACAAAATTCGATATATATAAAATATATATATCACTTGAAAGATAATTTTATGGGCTATGTAACGGTTGTTTAACGGAATTGATAAGCAGATATATTGAGTTAAATAGATTGCAACGAAAAATTTTCGAAAGGCTAAAGGGTCCTTTAAGGGCTTCATCGCCAAATAAAGCAGTGTTACAGTTATTTGATTTTAGTGTAGTTTTAGTATTATAAGTTTTCGAATAAAAATTAAGTTCAAATGTTTTCAAGCTAAATTAAATTTAAATGTTTTCATCCAAACAATTATCCAAATTATTAGATCAAGTAAGTAATTCCGAATTCAAGCAAGTGATTTTTTAATTATGAATATAGGGGTCAATTAAACGGAAAATATTATTGAAGCAAAAATTAAAAATTTCAAAGGCGCGGAACCTATAATTTCAGTGATTTAGAAATGAAGATATTGTAAGATATTAAAATATTTTAAAGCAACTGATTCTAATTGGTGCCATAACGGCAATTGTGTCTGTTTCAAATAATAATTTTCCAAATGATTTTTTCTCTGACTATTAAATTTTTTTACAGGTGCTGATATAAAAATCTAACTTTTAGAGAGTCAGTACGATAACGTAAATGTTTATGCATCTAAAGTAATTCTGTAATTGTACAGGGGATTTTCTAGTAATTATAAATATAAATAAAGATTTTTAGAAGAATATAGTATAAGAGTATAATATAATTCTTATACATTTAATGCTTGCATAAATTTTTTTATAATATATTCATTTTTATATAATATATAATTTTAATTCAGATTAAAAGTTAGATTAAAGCATATATAATAGCATATTTTAATTTATTTTTAAATTCATTAAATAAAAATTGACAACGTGACTATAAATTTATTTTAATGGACAATTATTAATGTGGTTAAAAGTTATTTGCATGTTAAGGATTTGCATGATTTTACTTTTAGCGCCTTCGTTTATAAATTACTGATATCTAAGTAATATTCAAAAACGTCTATAAATAATAATTTTTCTTTCTCTTTATGTGAGAGTACTGTACCAATCTCCATTAACTTCTGTTAAAAAAATTGTTATCATACAAGTATTATTCAATATTATTATTTTAATCAATTAATTAGTTCAATTAATGCAACCAAATAACTGTTTAACTAATTTAATCTTTTTTGATATATTAAAAGTGCTGACATTTCAAACAAATAATTATAAAATGAAAACAAATATTGTATGTAAATTACCTATTTCATCAAGTTTATCTATTTTGCAGTTAAAAATAAATTTGGATTTCTAAATTTTTTGTCATCGTTCACTTAGTTTTTTTTTTTTTTGGATTTTGTCCCTTCTTGGAATTTGTTGAATTTTGGAAACCGAAATTTCCTTATACTACCGGGAAGGTTACATGATTCCATAACAATGTCAATAAATCAACTCGTATGCTTACGTTTCACTTTTAAAAGTTTATCTAAGTAAATTTACTATAATAAATACTCTTTATTAAACTGTAAATTGCAAATTGAACTGAAGCCCCTAGTAATTTTATTTATTTAATAATTGGGGCAAAGGCTATAAGTACATATTTTGTACTCTGTCGCTAATCTGTCTATAAAGTTTTTGATTTATTATTATTGTTTTTAATAGGGCATCCACTTGCCTCCTCCATTGCTCTCTATTGTTAGCACATATTTTGATTTGTTCGACGCCAGTTGTTGTTGGGTCGGCCTCGCCTTCGACTTCCTTGAAGATTCCATTCTAGGACCATTCTGGTTATATTTGTTTGTTCTTTTCTCAGCCTATCCATCTCCATTTTCTTCGTTTTATCTGCCTCGTTATCGGTTCTTCGCCTGTGAGCTGCCATAAATCCCTGTTGCTGATTGTATTGGGCCAGAATATTCTGCATATTCTTCTTTGGCACTTATTCGCAAATACTTGGAGCTTCTTATTGATGTTGTTTGAAGTCAGCCAAGCTTCGCTGCCGTGTAGAAGAGTTGATGATACGCATGCTCTGAATATTCTGATTTTTGTTTTTCTGGTTATTTGCCCGCTTTTCCATACTGTACTTAATTTACCAAAGGCAGCTCTGGCTTAAAATCTTCCTCCGTACTTCCGTTTGTTGTTAGTATGAGAAGCTCCCAAGGTAGGAAAAGCTTTCAAAATATTCGATTGTATGATTTTCTATTGTGATGGTGTCTGTATTGGTGTTGTTTATTCTCATGGCCTTAGTTTTATCTATGTTGATTTCTAACCCGACTTTGTGTGCTGCTTGCTGTAGCTGTTCTGCTTTGTGTTGAATGTCGCAGAATCTATGCGCTAGCAGACATATATCATCCGCATAGTCTAGATCTTCAAGTTTCCATGAGAGATCCCATCTTATTCGCTTTCCAAAAGAACCTGCCTTTACCATAACCTCATCTATTACAAGGATGAATAATAGTGGTGAGAGTGGACATCCTTGTCTTACTCCGGCATTTGTGGCGAATGTGTAACTTGTTTCGCCGTTGTGTAGCACAGCTAATTCTGCGTCTTCATACATACATTCTATTATTCGTATGAGTTTATCGGGTATTCTTTTTCTTCTCAATGCATTCCATATCGCCATACGATGAACTGTGTCGAAAGCCTTCTTAAAATTGATGAACAAGAGATATAATGGACATCGCCATTCTACAGATTGCTCTAAAATTAGCTGGACCGTGTTGGTGCGATCTGTGCATTACTTTGTATATAATGTTTAGCAGAGTTATACCCCTCCAGTTAATGCGGATCTGGTTGCAATAATTCGGCTGGAAGTGCATCTTCACCTGCGCTCTATTCCGTTTTAGCGTCATTATGACCTCTTTGATCTCGTGTAAGCTTGGTAGTTCTGTGTGGATGTTCAATTCTGGACTATTCAGAACACTTATTTTGTTTATTGAGATGTTGTTGATGTTACTAGTTTCCTGGAAGTGTTCTTTCCATCTCTTGAGTTGGGCATCTGTGTTTGAGAGTGTGATGTCGTTTTGGTCTCTAATTGATTGATTTTGCGTGTGCCTGCGCTTAGTAATTTTACCTATTTGTAGGTATAATTGCCTGCGTTTGTTCTGATTTGCAGCTCTTTCCGCATTTGTTGCGAGTTTTTCGAAGTGTTTACGTTTATCTCTTCTGGTAGCTTTCTTTACTTGATTCGCAATGCTTTTATATTCTGTTGTTATGGTTCTCATGATTCTGTGGCAAATACGCTGCTTCAGTTCTCTTCTTTTCTTATCAGTTCCCATGTTTCCCAAGCGTTTGTTTTGCGATCTGATTTATGTTCGCAACAACTTCTTCCCAGTGTGCATTTGGGTGAATTGTTTCTCTGATAGTGCTGGATATATTTGACTTAATTTCGGTATTTTGTAACTTGTGCACTAAGGTTATTATAGGTTGAATACTATTATTAATTTATATTTATACCTGTTTATACCATATTTGTTACCATCTTTCCAAAAATATATATCCTTAATGGCGTATTTTATCCTTTAAGGACGAAAAGGACATTTGAAAGCATCCTTGTTGTTTTAATGTTTTTATATAAAAACCGTTATATCTGATAATCTGTAAGTTATATATATTCGGTTTTTTTATCTTATAAGATAGTAATCTGAAAAATACTAACAGTTTTTTGGTGACGATAGGTGTTGCCGTTCTGGAGATATTGTAGTTCAAAGTTGAACATTTTTGAAAAAGAAAACAATTAGGAGAGATTTTAGAGTTGAATTAAAAATCATTATTATGCGCTTTTTTAATATGTATGTAATATGTATGTACGAATTATAGAAAAACAATAGAGCTTTGCAACAGTGTATAAATATTGGGAGGGTTTTCTGGTAAAATCATGAGATATTTGGTTTTTAAAGAAAAATAAAAAAGCAACTTTTTTTTTTTCAAAAATTTTCAACTCATTAATTATTAGTGCACAAATTAATCATTAGTGCTTTTCTTGTTTTATTTATTTGCGTCAAGGTGTGTAATTTAAAGTTTAAGTTATCTGTTAAATATATTCCGAAATATATAACGGTTCTTTTATGTACAATATCAGTATTTCCCGCTTTTATTTTGAATTTTCTCCATAGTTTTTTTTATGACATTAACGCATTTATCTAAACTTAGTCTGAATAATATTGTTTCATATATTTAGTTTCCAAATATTAACATAGCATAGTATATTATTAAATTTATTTTGTAGGTCGTTTTGAATTATACATACTTTAGTACTAAACTAACACTGTTCGCTGCTGTAATCCATTATTGATGGTATATTCTAGTTCTTCGTTTAAGTTATCCTTTATTATAAATTTTCTGCTAAATAAAATATTTTTAATTAATTTAATTAATTTAATAGGGAAATGATTTTTTATAATAAAGTATATCAAACCTTCTAACCACACCGAATTAAGCGTTTTTTAAATCAATTAGACAAGCTCCTACATATTTATTCCCATTTATATTCCAGCATATATCTGAAACTAATTTATTAATCGCGTGAATAGTGAAATGTTTTGCTCTGAATTCAAACTGATTTTCCGGAATAGTGTTATTACTTTCTGAGAACTGTACATTTTTGGAAATACTATTTTTTAGAAAATGTTGCTCATAATATTAAGTAGTAAGTCAATCGCTCTTAAAATTTTTGGGTCCGTTGGATCTTTTCCCGATTTCCTAATTAGTGCTATTTTTGTTTTTTCCCATATTTTGGGGTAATAGTTGTTATTTAGTAAATTGTTCAATAATATACAGTAATATGTGATGAAATTATTTGATAAATTTTTTATTTTATAATATTATTTGTTTCCTGGTTATTACGATTGAATTGTTCTATTGTATTCTTTACGATTTCTTCAGTTTGACGTATATTCGTAACTTTTACTTCATGTATATAGATTTTATGTATTTACTCATAATTTTTTTGATATTCATTTTGTTATATATTGTATATTTATCACCATCTTTTTCTAGTTCACATGTATTTATTCCTTCAAGAAGTTCTGAATCCGAATTATGTATTTTTAGTACTTCAATTGCAGATTTATCATTTTTTCTAAATAATATGTTCAGTGTGGGGAACATATTTTTATTAGGCTTTATATTCTTTAAAGTGTTTTTTCGTTTTTTGTTTAGTTCTATTATGATGTTTTCTTTTATTGGGTTTTTACATTTTTAGGCACAGCTTTTAGTCATATTAGTTCATTTGTTATTTCTACATTGTTTATTCTTAATCGTTTTATATTCTTGATCCTCGTAAGTATTAAACTTTTATGTCTTCGTATTTTTATTAGCTTAGTAATGAATCTACCTGTTGTTTATATGTTTGAAAAGTGGGTATATGAATTTTAAATGCATTTTTTTTTACGAGGGTTGGTGGAAAACTCGAAAGTCACCAAGAGGAACTGCACGTGGTTCCTCAGGGTATTGTTGGACTTTAACCAACCAAAACCAAACTTTAGGATGGAACCTTTAATACAAATGTACAGCTTGGTTTTGGGGGAAGGATGATTGGGGAAAATGGAATTGGGAAATTTGGGATTATGGGGCATAGGTAGGAAAATTTGGTGGGATATTTTGAAGAAAGATGTTAATGTTCTTTTTAAACTTAAGTAAATCGTACTCATATGAATTACCAACTTTAGGGAACAAATGTGATGGTATATGGTTCCACAAACGGGAAGTGCGCATAACAAACA
Source organism: Poecilobothrus nobilitatus (assembly GCA_947095535.1). Classification (NCBI taxonomy): domain Eukaryota; kingdom Metazoa; phylum Arthropoda; class Insecta; order Diptera; family Dolichopodidae; genus Poecilobothrus; species Poecilobothrus nobilitatus. The sequence continues at coordinate 269,219,637 of OX352774.1, forward strand.
AATTTCCATAAGCTGTATTTCGTCATCTTGATAACTCTTCATGATAGGGACGAGCTTCTGTTACACTCCTTGTTTCTCGTTGGAAAACTTTGAGTGGCGGCATTCACTGTTTTTAATTTCTTCTTCTATGCGATTGATACTTTCTTCGATTTCTGAATTTGAAAAGCTTCTATCTTTCGGTAGATTTCTATTTGAAAAATATTTGGTGTATTTTTTCCATTTTCCACGTCTGAAATTATTGCATTTTGTTATTTATATTTGTTACAAGATTATTTATGCTTTCACATTTAATGTCTTTTTGGATTAAAATTCCGGTCCCTTCTCCCTGAATTGAATTTATATGATCATTTCTGGTAAATTCATATTCTTTAAATTTTATCTTGTGTTTTGTGTTTAATTTAGTTTCAGATAATAACAATATATCTGAATTTTGTTGTTCTAAAAAATAAGACAGATATGATCTGATTGATGAGATAGATTTTTGTATTAGAAATTAGTGAATTCGTATTTATAGAGATTATTTTTAATTTGTTTTTAATTTGTTTATTGAAAATTGGAAAAAAAAATCAATTCTACATGATTGCTCCGATATAGTACTAGAATCTACCATATCTAGCTATATTTAGCTAATTGTTTTGACATTGTTTGTAATATATTGTTATTATAATTATTATCCTTGCTATTACTGAAATCAGTATTATTGTTTTTATTATTAAAGATTTTTTCAATATTATTACTATTGTTAGTATTTTTATTTTTATTTATAACTATATTAGAAAATATTTGGAATAATATATTAATATATATTAACATATTACCATAAAATAGCTATATATATAGTTACTTTATGATATTACATTATTAACTTCTACACCGTTTGAAATAGAGCAATGAAATTTGTACGACCGAAAAACTAATTTTGTGGAACAAGCTGCAAACCACCCGTTATGGAGATATAGCCCTGCAAAGTTCGAATAAGCCCTATTTTTGAATTGTTATAACACAGGTTCTATAAGGCATATTTTCAATCAATATATAGCTGTTTTCAATTAGGATATAACGCCAGCTGGTTTTATAAACTTTATAAATACATATATAAAACAAGTAAATGTAACAGTAAGTCGATGCAACCGACTTATTAATACCCTACACCTGAATAATTCGAATTAAATTAAAAATCCATAAGTTTTTTTGGCAGCTGCTTGAACTTCTTCCCTTTTCAGTCTTATTCAACTCGAATTTCACGAACGTAAAACAGGCATCCTCTTGGGATATGCTTGACACCTTTGTAAAAAATTTTAAGTTTCTATCTTTATTAATTTCGAAGATTGTTAGTCCTTGGGAGGTGTTGTATTGCCACTCCAATTCATCGGAGGTACCCGAATTGCCACTCCAATTCATCGAATCCATCTCAGGAACATAAAGAAAACATGCCAGAACACCATTGTACTAAATTTAAAGGTTCTACTTTTGTTGGTTTTGGAAATATGCTCGTTGCTCTTGTGCTCGTCCGGAAGTTTCCAAAATACGAACCCATGGTTCGAATTTTTTCAAATGTCAGTTTCCAATTTTACAGAAAAGGAAACATAACAGAACACCTTTGTACTAAAAATAAAAGTTCCATCTTTGTTGGTTGTGGAGATATACTCGTTTGCTCTGGGGCTCGTCCGAAAGCTTCCAAGATTTGAACCCATCGACCAAATCCTCACAAATTTCAGAAACATAAATCAAACATGAAGGAACACCATTCTGCCTAATTTAAAGGTTATATCTTAGTTGGTTTTGGAGATAATATCATTTGCTCTGAGGCTCATTCGGAAGCTTCCAAAATCCGAACCCAAGGACCAAATCCTCTCAAATTTCCGAGACTTAAATCAAACATGAAAGAACACCATTCTGCAAAATTTAAAGGTTATATCTTAGTTGGTTTTGGAGATAATCTCATTTGCTCTGGTGCTCGTTTGGAAGCTTCCAAAATCCAAACCCATGGACCAAATCCTCTTAAATTTCAGAGACATAAATCGAACGGGAAGGAGCATCATTGTACAAAATTTGAAGGTTCTATCTTTGTTGATTTTGGAGATAATCTCGTTTGCTCTGGGGCTCGTTCGGAAGCTTCCAAAATCCAAACCCATGGACCAAATCCTCTCAAATTTCAGAGACATAAATCGAACGGGAAGGAACATCATTGTACAAAATTTAAAGGTTCTATCTTTCTTGATTTTGGAGATAATCTCGTTCGGAAGCTTCCAAAATCCGAATCCATGGACCAAATCCTCTCAAATTTTAGAAACTTAAATAAAACATGAAAGAGCACCACTCTATCAAATTTGACGGTTATATCTTCATTGCTTTTGGAGATAATCTCATTTGCTCTAGTGCTCGTTCGGAAGTTTCCAAAATCCAAACCCATAGACCAACTCCTCTTAAATTTCAGAGACATAAATCGAATGGGAAGGAACATCATTGTACAAAATTTAAAGGTTCTATCTTTTTTGGTTTTGGAGATAATCTCGTTTGCTCCGGAATCATTCGGAAGCTTCCAGAATCCGAACCCATGGAGCGATTTTGTCCAAATTCGAACTTAGCCTTCCTTTTGTGATTAGTAACCTACTATATAAATTTCATCAAGATAGCTTTATTAGTTTTTGAGTTATCGTGCGAACGGACGGACATCGTTAAATCGACTCAGGAGGTGATCCTGATTCAGAATATATATACATGTCCATATCTAACTCGCTTCCTTTTGGTAGTTACAAACACCATACCAAAGTTAATATACCCTATACTTTAGGTGTAGGGTATAAAAAAAATATGTGGCTTTGCCATATGGTATTTTAATAATATACCGTTATGTGAAATTCAATTTTTGGCAAAACTTTGGACCCTTTCTATTTTTCAAACAGTCTTAGAAGCCTGATATTTTAAGAGGAGTTAGATCTTTGGAAATAAACATAAGCCGTTTCAACAAATATGTTTGTGTTCCACCCGTTTCAGAGCGGTAAGGGGTCAAAAACTGAAAATTCTCTATTTTTAAACACCTGTAACTTGGGCAATTGTCCAAAATTTTATGAAGTAATATAAAGCTCCAATATTATATTTTTGTTTGCGTTAATATTTTTTCTTAATAATATAGGGTTACCTTATAATTGATGAAAGTGTGATTTGATTTTTCTCAATTTTTTCTTAATGTTTTCATTATTACTATAATAATGAAAACACTATTAATAAAATACGTAATTTATACGTAATTAATATATTATTTTCCATATATTTACTCTTTACTCTAGGCTTATTATTATATTTTTATTATTATAATATTTTTTAATTTTGGAAATGTGGTTTTTTGAAAACCCTTCTTTCATTACTTGTTTTTATTTTATTTTTGTATAATGCCGTAGCGTTCTTGTTTATTACCATATTGTTTACCATAAAATTAAAATTAAATTTTATTTTTTATTCTTTTTTTTATTTTATTTTTTGATTAATTTATCAAATTTATATTTACTTTTAATAGCTATTATCTATTTTATCAATATTCCGAATATTTTTAATTTTTTTATCACTATAATCACAATCGAAGTACATCGATGAGAATCGTATACTGTATTTGGATTTATTTTGGATAGCATATTTGGGATTTGTTACAAAAAATTACTTTTCTTCAGTAGATCTTTGTGTAGGATTTAAATTCGGAATCCCTTGGTTGATAAGTCACGTGCTTAATCACCAGGCCACCGAGGTCTCTAAAAAAATTTAATAATGTTGTTCGTCATTTAACAATACTTGTACTTTATTTGAAAGTTGAGGCAGGTTAGACTAAAAGATAGTTCTCGTTTGCGGTTACATAGTAGGATACCTAGATTGAGAACTTTTATAAACCTAAAAATCAAATTTCTTAATAAGTTATTGCAAGAGCGGAACATTTAAAGCAGTAGAATTTTTACCTATTTAATAATAATAATTGGTAATTGGTGTAATATTTTGAAGTATGCAATTTTCAATTTTGCATATACTTTGTCTAATACTGTGTGTAGTTGGTAGCTGTTGATTGTTGAATATATGATGTTTCTATTTTTCAATATTATTGCATATGTTTTGGCGCTTAGTAGTAAATTCTATATTTTACAAAGAATTAAAGAAATATGAAAATTTAGAATATAGGTAGGTGGAAAACTTAATAATAATATATACCTTTATAATTCATAATTTGTTTATTGTGGGGTAAACATTGAATGAAAATCAATAAAGAAAAATCAAAATATTTTGATTAAAATTGCTTGTAAAGTAAATACAAAAAAAAATAAAAAAATAAAATAATAAAACAAATTTATTTAAACATTATTTAAAATTTTTTATACTAATCATGTTTCGCAATAAATGCAGCAAAAAAATTGACAGACAACAAAAAAATGTTCAATGTAAAGTGTGTAAGAACTATTTTCACAAAAGTTGTACAGAAGCAAATTTAACACCAAATTTGAGTTACACTTGTGCTACCTGTTCTGGTTCAAGAAAATCGTTAACAACTTCGGCGCTTTCACATCTTTTTCTTAAATTTGTTGATAAAAACGTAGTATCATTAAGTAGAAGTGATGAAAATAAAAATGCTTCTCAATCAACCGAAAAAGAGATAGAGTTAATTAGCGCAGCGTCTTGCTATGAGACGATGAGGAAGATAGAGGCAATTCACGACTCGTACGTAGACAAGTTAGATGATCTGGAAAAAGAAAATAGGTTAAGTACCTATTGTAACAAAAAAGTATGTATGTAACAAAAAAGTATTTTATCTTGAAAATAAAATTAACAATATTGAGCAAAAAGCCTTATCGAATTCAATTGATTTGGTGAACTTGCCGGATGAATTACAAAAGTCAAACATAACGTCATATGCAGTAAATATTATCAAAAAAACTTTAAATGTGGAACTAAAAGAAGAAGATATTGAATCCTGCCAATCTTGGCGAATTGCAGACCGAAATGCGAACAATGAGAACAAGAATCACTCAAAGCAGCTAAATATAATGAGGATTAATTTCAAATCATTTGAGCCGAAATACGAGATAATGACCGCGTAGAAAAGAGCAAGATGGTGGAATAAAATACGATAGTAAGAGATTATTTATAATGGATAGTCTAACTTCTAGTAATAGAAAATTATATAGGGCGGCTAGAGAATTCAAAAATAAGAATAAAATTAAATTTGTTTTAATAAGAAATGGAAAAATTCCGATTAGAAAAAAGAGGGAGAAACTCATTTAATTATTAGAAAAGTAAGTGATTTGGAAAATTTCATATAATTTAAGTATATATAATGAATTTTTCTCCGTCTAATCATTCAGATCATTTCTTATTCAAATCATTCATTATTCACCAAAATATCCGTAGTTTAAGGAAAAATTTCGATTCCTTATTATTAAATTTGGAATCTTTTGATAACTTGCCATCGATTATTATTTTAACGGAAATTTGGATATATAGTGAGGAGCAAGAAAATTATAATATAAATAGGTACTCCTTACACTGTAACTGTAATAATTCCTACGCTTCAGGTGGCATTGCAGTGTATACAAAAAGTGATTTACAAGCTTCGTGATTTTCAATTTCTTTAAATACAGCTGATATCATTAAAGTTCATTGTTCTTTTGAATGTGTTAATTTATCAATTTTTAGTGTTTATAGATTTAATAATGCAAATTCTGATATCTCTGATTTTTTGAATGACTTTGATTATCTCTTATGCAATGAAAAATAAAAAAATCTTGTAGTAATTAGAGGCATAAATATTAATATACTAAAAGAATCACGGGTCAAAGAAAAATATTTTTGGTTTATGTCAGTGCACGGACTAATTTTACTAATAGAGTCGCCAATTCCTATACTGAATGTAGTACCTGTATTGATCATATTTTCTTAAGGTTTCAAACGCGAAATATTAATATTGAACCAGTAATTGCAAATTTAAATCTAGGTATTACGGATCACAATTGTATTTCATTAAGTATTAATACACTTGCAATGAGGGCTTCGGCAAATCAATTACACGTTAAGAACAAATTAGATTTTCAAAAATTAATTTCACTTTTAAAATATGAAACATGGAAAGATGTATACTATGAAACCGAACCTTCTTCTTGCTATAATAAAAGCAGTTCATATGTGTATTAGACTATAAATCAAAAGTAAAGAAAAAATTAAAACCGTGGATGTCAAACGAGCTTATAACCAAAATAAATATGAAAAATAAATTAGGTCGTAAATGTAAAAATGAACCAAATAATATGTTTCTACAAAAGAAGTTTATATCACTATGCAAAAAAATTAAACAAAAAATTAAAATTCTACGTGATAATTATTACACTGACGAACTACATAGGCATAGTGGCAACTATAAAAAAGAATGGGAATTAGTCAACATTATATTAAATAAAAACAAAGTAGAATGTAAACCAACGGTTTTTAAAAGCGCACATTTCAAAAACTCAATACAAACTGTTTAGAAGTGTGACTTACACAAAAATTTGAAAATTTCATGTAATAAGAAAAAATGTGAAAATTGGACATTTTTGAAATTTTGAGGGGCTATAAGTCCGGAATCCTATATAACTAAGAAAAGCCGTTAACACACGTAAAAATATATTATTGAACCTTTAATTTTCATGTCTTGCCGAAGAAAAATTTGTACAGGTGCCTAAGTTACAGGTGTCTAAAAATAGCAAATTTTCAATTTTTGAGACGTAATAACTCTTAAAGAGGGGGTGTTACCAAAAAATTTTCTGAGGAAAATTATACTAATTCTAAAAGTTCTTTCTTGTCACAAAATTTCCTATCTTGTCCTTTCTTGTCAGGTTCCTATCTAAAGGGGCGCCGGAGTTATGAAAAAAGAAATTTCATGCAAAATGTGGTTTTCACATAACGGTAAATTTAAATAGTAAATTACAAAATATTACATAATTTTGATATTGTTTTATATAGATAATAAAATTTTCGATCTTCTGGCGGTTTTAGATTGCAAAATTATTACGCAGAGCCCGAGATATATACATCTGAAAATGGGGCTTTTCCGCAATTTTGAAGAGCTGCAACTTTGGAACCCTTTACAATTAAAATAAACCTTTAACACACGTAAAAGTATATTATTGTAGCTTTAAGTTTTATATCTTGCAGAAGTAAAATGTGTACAGGTTCCTAAGTTACAGGTGTTTAAAAATAGCAAATTTTCAATTTTTAAGCCCTAATAGCACATAAACAGGGGGTGGTCCGAAAAAATTTTCTGAGCAAACTTATACTAATTCTAAAAGTTCTTTCTTGCCTCAAAATTTCAAGCTTCTATCTAGAAGCTAGTTATAGCGGAGTTATGAAAGAAGCTATCTAGAAGCGGAGTTATGAAAGTAGAAAAATCATGCAAAATTTGGTTTTCACATAACGGTAAATTTAAATACTAAATTTAAAAAAATTGTATAATTTTGATATTAATTTACAAAGATAAAAGAAATACCTGTCGAATGACGTTTTCAGATTGAAAAAATCTTAAGCAAAACATAAGATATATGCATTTAAAAATAGGGCTTTTTCAAAGTTTGAGGGGCTGTAGCTCCGTAATGGGGGGGGCTACATGAAAAAGTTGTTCCACAAAATTAATTTTTTTATGAGACCTACCTATGGTTAAAATTTTTTTTCTCTATCTTTAACGGTGTAGAAGTTTTGTAAACAGACGGACGGACAGAGTGAAATTAATAAGCACATTTTTTCAAAAGTTTTTTGGAAATGTGCTAAAAACATAAGCGCAAAAATAAATGAAATAGAAGTAAATGAAGAAGTAATTATAAATAAAAAAGAAATTTCGAATGTATTTAATAACTTTTTTATTGATTCAGCAAAAAAATTATTTGTTAATACGGTTCCTAAGTGTCATTGTACAATAAATTTAAATAATACTTATAACGATTTTATGCAAGCTAATACGTTTGGATTTGTAGAAATATTACCAGTTGATGTTTACAATACTATTTTAGGTTTGAACAAGAAAAAATCATGTACATAAACAATATTTTATTAAAAAAAGTAGCTCAATACATAAGTTCGGTTCTTAGCTACATTTTCAATATATCCTTTTACAAAAGAGTCTTTCTAGCAGCTTTGAAATACGCAAAAATAATCCTCCTTTATAAAACGGGGTAAAAAAGGTCAGTTTCAAATTATAGACCAATTTCGCTCTTACCATGTTTAGGAAAACTTTTGGAAAAATTAATTAAAAAAAGGTCAAAGAGTTTTTTGTTAAAAGCAAAATTTTTCAGTGCAAAACAATTCGGGTTTCTTAGTGAAAAATGTACTGAAGATGCTATCCTAAAATTATGTACGGAGCTGCAAAATAATCATACAGGTGCTCTATTCATTGATATAAAGAAAGCTTTTGATATGATAGATCATAAAATTTTATTAAAAAAATTAGAAAGGGCTGGTTTTAGGGGTTTCACTTTATATTTCTTAGCTTCTTACCTAAAAAGTAGAGTGCAAAGAATTAAAATAGAAAATTCCATATTTAGTAATAGTAAAACAATAAATATAGGTGTTCCTCATGGTTCAGTTTTAGGACCTTTATTATTTTTAATTTATATCAATTCAATATTTGCACTACCATTGAAAGGAAATATCACAGGGTTTGCAGACGATTGTGCTATTTCTTATAGCGAAAAAACTACAAAAACTCTTAAAGGTATTGTATTTGATGTAAAACTACTTGAAAATTGATTCTCTTTACACAAGCTAATTATTAGTAGTAAAACAAATTTAATCTTATTTAAATTAAGAAACTTCAATTTTCCAAATCTAAAAATAACTTTTCTAACTATGCACAATTAATAACTAATAATAATTGTGAATTATTAGAAGTATGCCCAAATAGTTTATGCCAAATAGTTTATGCCTTGAGAAAGCTTGTTCTTCTAAATTCAATGATGAAATAACAGTAGTTTATAAAAAGAATTTTGTAAAGTCTATCAGTATTCACGGTCTTTCGGTGGTAAACATAAGACCAGGTATTAAGACGGAGGAATTTTTATATTATTGTACTGCACTTTTCAGGACTAAAACATGTTATGAATTAATGAAATTACTTTTGAACGCGGATAATTTGAAACTTTCATTAAATAAACCAGCTGAAGTTCCACCTCAATACAAAGTAAGTGAAAATTATAATGCAGTTTCATTTGATTATAAAGGAGAACTAACTACAAATGAAATTAATTATTTTAAATGAGTTGTTCTTTATGAAATTTATGACAATGTAAATCCAGCCAAAATTCAGTTTCCAAAATATATTATAGATATGTAAATCAAAAGAATTAGTAGAATTGAAAACATTAACGATTTTAAAGAACGAATTTCGAAAAAGTACTTTAACTCCGAATATATATCATTATATGAAAAAACTCTACGTAAAGTATTAGAATAACTTTGTTGTTCTTTTTATCCTTGTTGTAGCTGCATAAAATAAGTCTAAATAATAAATTGCTTAAGATTTTTAAAGTTCACAATAAAATTTTAAAACAAAAAAATTTAAAATTATGCCCCACAAAAATATTGTCATCCGAGCTATTACACGACAGTAGTGGTATATACATCCACTACTGTATAGTATTTAATTTTATTATATATTTTTTTTTATTTTACAATAAGTTAAATATATGTACATGTTATAATAATAAGAATCTAATATTAGTTTTGTAACTATTGTAATGATAAAAGTAAAGTAAATTACAAAATATTGCATAATTTTGATATTGTTTTATAGAGGTAAGAAAATTCCTGGTCTTTTAGTGTTTTTAGATTATAAAATTACTACGCAGAGCCTGAAATATATACATCTGAAAATAGGGCTTTTTTGCAATTTTGGCGGCTGTAACTTTGGAAACCTATACAATTAAAAGAAACCAATAACACACATAAAAATATATTACTGGAGCTTTATTTTTTTTTGTCTTGCCCAAGAAAAATGTGTACAGGTGCCTAAGTTACAGGATTTTAAAAATAGCAAATTTTCTATTTTTGAGCCCTAATAGCTCATAAACAGATCAGGTGGTACAAAAATTTTCTGAGCAACCTTATACTAATTCTAAAAGTTCTTTTCGCCTCAAAATTTCAAGCCCCTATCTAAAAGCGTGCCGGAGTTATGACGGTAGAAAAATCATGCAAAATTTGGTTTTCACATAACGGTAAATTTAAATACTAAATTTAAAAACTATATATAATTTTGATATTGGTTTACAAAGATAAAAAAAAATCCTGTCGAATGGCATTGAAAAAATGTTGAGCGGAACATGAAATATACGCGTTTAAAAATAGGGCTTTTTCAAAGTTTGAGGGGCTGTAGTTTTCTGATGGATGTGTTGTTGAACATTTTGAAAAAGTTCTTCCACAAAATTAATTTTTTTATGAGACCTACCCATGGTTAAAATTTTTTTTCTCTATCTTTAACGGTGTAGAAGTTCTGTAAACAGACGGACGAATGGACAGAGTGAAACTAATAGGCATATTTTTTAAAAATTTTTTGGAAATGTGCTAAAAACTGATATGAAACGATTTGGCATATGAAATCTCACTATACATGCAAAGTTTGTCGAAAGTGCAGAGCACAAAATAAATTTAAATAATAATGTAGTTTACTAGTTTTAATATTTAAAAAAAAATGTTTTTTTGTTGCCTTAGAATATTTAATCCAAAATTTTGAAAACGATTTACTGAAACAAATAATTGGAAGCTGTAAAGAAAAGTATAAGGAATCAAAATAGGATTTTAAAATATATTATATAGGTAATGTATGTTATATGTAGGTATATTTATTTTTTACAAATGTTCAACACTATGTAACTTAAACATCTGTAGACATTTTTTGAATATAAAACGCAAAATTTAAAGCTTAACATTATAATTTTAGATGTGTTAATGGTTTTCTTAGTTATATAGGGTTTCCTTAAAATTGAAAAAAGTGTCTCTTTATTTTTGACATTTTTTCCTATACATACATATGTATGTATATAAGTACATACATCATATGGTTTTAAAATTGTAAGAAAAATTACAAATTTAGGTCTAAGTCACAGAATTCTTTTATTTCTAATTTTTTGAAAATGTGCGTTTAAAAACCATTGGTTTTCATTCTGTCTTATTAATTTTTTATTTCTATAATAAAATTGTTTTATTTACACACAATTCTTACATTTTTAATTTTTGCATTGGTTTCGTTAGCTTTTCTTACTTTTGTTTTTATTTTTTGGCAACCTTGAACTGGGTCATCATTCATCAGCAATATTTAGTTTGGCTTTTTGGCACGCATTTAATAATTAAATTTTGTAGAAAAAGTTAGATATTTTATTTTTTTCATTAAGTGTTAGACTAAATACTAATAGCAAAGTGCGTGCAAATGAGTAAATATTAATACATCCACAATAATTGTTAAGAGGCAATTTTCCCTTATTGTATTATTCTCTGTCTTTTTTTTTGTGATTTTTCAAGTCTACATAAATTCATATTTTTTTGGCATTGGGCAGATGAAACGAAACGAAAGAGCATTTAAAATTAAAAATATAAAAGTCAACATACAAACGTAATATAAAATATAAATATGTAAAAAAAAGCTTTTAAATTATAGATGTGTATGTATTATATATGAGTTTTTGTGCAATTTAATTAGTATGAATTGATAATGCGTGCCATTGTATAAGTGCGTAAATTTTAAATTTTTGTTTGAATTTGTTTTTCACTTTTGATTTCCTTTTTTTTATTTTTTTGTTTGTATGGAACATATGGTTATATAGTTTTTTCTATTAAATGTGTGTTTTAAACTTAATTGTAATGTAATGCTTTTACTGCTCTTGCATACATACATATGTACAAAATATGTATACATAGGAATATAATAGATAAAGTAGTCATTATCAAATTATATGAAGTCTATGGGGTTGTGCTTTTTCTCGTATTTCTATGTACATTTTTTTTTATTATGACTTTGTTATTCTTATAATTATACGCATTTTGATCATTTCATAATAAAAAAAAACAAACAATAAATAGATAGATATTTTAATTTTTGAATATAGCCATACATATCATATATGTATGTGTGAATTTATATATATATATATGATGCATACACGAGTGTTTATAACTATGTACATATACATATATGCATACAACACTTTTGTATACTTTATATTTTTTTATTATCATGATCGAAAGAACAAGGTTCAAGGGCAAATTGAAACTGAGTGTATTAAAACTTAAAAGTGATAATTTGCAGGAAATTAATTTACATGCAAACATATATATGTACATATATATGTATGTATAGATTCGGGTTCTTTATTACTTTTGCAGTTTTGAACATTTTTTGGAGAAGAAAATTAAAAAATGGTGGGCTATACTTCCAAAAACAACTTTATTTAGGAGCAAAATATTTCTACTGGGATCTAGCTTTTCGGAACCGTTATTAGAGGTGACGATGTAATTTGAAAAACTTTTGAACCAAGTTTATTTACTAGATAATTTCTCTTAATGATATGATATATTTTAACTGCTAAGTGCTAGTAGCTTAATTTTTCGTTGCAAGTAGGTATCTATTACTCAAGTTATAAAAAGAAACAGTTTATCTTAGTCAGAAGATGGGTTGAAAACGCGGTCAGAAAATTGGTTGAAAAAAACTACCTATTTAATTTTGGTTTATTTTTAATTAACACAAAAAATATGCCTAACAGTATATGTAGGTATACTGTAGGTATACTCATTTTATACAAAAATATTTTACCTGTTTCACAATGCCATTTATTTTAATAATATGTAAATATGAACAATTAAAGGAAATGATTTGTGTGCTCTTTATACGAGTAAATGACTTTGACTTTGGAAACAAAATTAAATTAGTAATTCAAAAAAAAAATCACAAAATTTAAATATAATAACAAAATAAAAATTAGTTTAAAATATATAGTACATATGTACCTACGTATGTACATAATTTTATTTTTTCAGATGCATTTAGTAAAGTATTAACTTTTAACATTTTTAATAGGTAGTATTTTTTTTTATCTTTTATAATATAAGTATTAGGTATAAACCAATTAAATATTAATTTAGGATAAAATAGATTATAATGAACTAATCTTGTCTGTTTTTAGAACTTGATCATCGATGAATATGCACATACTTTCATAATATGTAAATATATATTTTAAATACCTACACATATTATGAAAGTATGTGTATAAAATTTTTAACAAAAAATTCTGTACGAAAATAAAATCAGAGATAAAATTAATATAAAAAAAAGAGCTATAGAAATGTTTATTTTTTCATTATTTTTATGATAAATTATTATATTGATAAATGTAATATTATTATTATTTACACTTACAAACCTGAAAATTTCAACTCGTTGGAAAGAATTTCAATATTTCGTTAGTGCAGAACAAAGCGAGTTAAACAAAATAGTACCTATCTATTAAAAAAATCTATTAAGCTTTGACTTGTAAAAACCTTCTATCTCTTGTATGGTTAATTATATACTTATGTACCTACTGTTAAGTTAATCAAAAATAGTGTATACGAAAATTCCGTCCCAAAGGATGTAACGAATTTCTTATTTTTTTACGTTATTAACACTAGTCAAAATATTATTTTCATTGAAAATGACACTTGTTAGGACGGTCAAGAGAAATATTCTTACCATTAATATAACAAACAGTACCACAAACTTTGCTCTGCTTTAAAATTCGTTATCGTCAACAAAAATGGTACATATGTTCCAAAAATTTATGAATAACGACACTTGACATCTGACGAAGAAATTGTTTATTACAAATTTACGACACCTGAAGAAGAAATTGCGTAAAATATATACATATATATTTCTTTATTTTAGTTTATTCCCATCACATAAATGTGACAAGGAAAGACCTTTTCTTTTCAGGCGTGGCTGTAAATGTCGTAAGTTATTCTTGTCGTAAATATGTGGGATTCGAACCCACACTCCCTCGGTTTTTACAGCGTACATATTTTATAAGCTCCGAGGCCCTGCGTTATATATAATAACTACTTATTATAATCAAATCAAAAATGTGATTAGCAACATGATTAAATTATTAGCAAATTATTATTATACCATTAAACGTAAAACAAATTCGATGGCCTTAGCATTATTCTATTGATAAACGTATTTTATTAATTATAAACATTAATCGTTTTTATGAAACATTCAGACAGAAAAAGTAATAGAAAAAGAATATTTTTAAGATTTTGGTCTTCAGTTATTAAAATGAAATATAGAAAAGTGAGCTAAGATTCCGGACGGATTCCGGAACGGAAACTAATTCTCATAAATCTTTCCTCGAACTTTTAAAAAGAAGATCAAAAAATTGAGATTTAATTTTATTAATTTAAATTGCATCAATGTGCAGTTGTTTGTTACTTATTTTAGTACATATAGTCTACGTCATATAGTGAAAATAATTAAGTATTATAAACGAAAACAATATAGTATAGTTTTACTATAAAAAAAAGAAAGTAATAAATCTTTCACAGTTTACAAGAATTTGCGTAGAGTCATTTACAACTATTTTGAAAAAAATTTGGAAATAGTTTTTCGCAAATCTTGAAATTATTGTTAATGCATATAATGCATCATAATGAATTAGTAGTAAGTACATCGTTGTTTTTACCAAAGAAATGTTTTAAAGCAGGGTGTTATCGGGAAATGAAAATCGTATATATTATTTTTTAATCCAAATGAAGGTCAAAACAACTTCAAAGTCTCAGATGATGAAGCTGAAAATATTTTAAACAATAAAGTGTAATTAAATTTTTGGGGACTAATTAATTCAATTTGAATAAAGATCAAAAGAAGTCAATGCCAATTACAGTCAATGTAAGACTGGATGAAAAGCAAAATCTTTTCTGAACATAAAATGGTCTGCTGTTGCAAAAAAAAAAACCTTATACAAATTTATAAAAGCAGTTGATTTATGGTACAGCATGCTAGAAAGGTACAGCAATTAAATTTTGTAACAATATTAAAATAAGAAGATTTCCTTTTAAAATTTTTGTCTATTAGATAATATATCGCTTTATTAAAGCAATTAATTAGAACAATAATATAAAAATAAACTTTCAACTATCTTAGCATTAGAAATAAAAAGCAAACTTTTTTTCCAAAAAAAAATAACAAATTTTGTTTTTTTATTTATGTATTTTATTTTTTCTTTTACCATTTCTAATTTGTCCTTCAAAAAGTATAAAGATCATTGCACTCATTCGCACTCTAAAAGTTATTTTTACATTCATATACTTCTGCCACCTTTGAAATTGTCAGAAATATAATAATATGAAATAGTCAAAATGGTTTTTAAATTTTATACTATCCTAATATATGTACATATTATTTTGTCAAATACAATTAAAGCTTTATTTTATGCTGTTTATATTATTTTTCTCTCTTCTTTCTTTTTTTTATTGAAATATAAAAAAATAAAAAATAGTATAATGAAAAAAATGCGAAAAAAAACATTCGCATTTCGCATTCTCATTTTTTATGGCATCATCCTAAATATGTATGTATATGAATATTTGTAAAACAACAAAAAAACAAAACATTAAAAAAGGTGGTAAAAAAATTGAACTCTTCATATACATAATTAATCTATGAAGTATATGGATTTTCATATAATCGATTTGTATTTGGCAATTGTTATACCAGGGTATACATACATATATGTATATATGATGTGACAATTTGTAAAGTAAAATGCTAAACGCAAGCAATATTATATTAATTTATATTGCTATTATTTTCTCATGCTATTATTTTCATGACATCGCTGCTTTTGGACTTTTCATTCTGTTTATTCTAAATTCTCCAAATGATCAAATGATGACTAAAGTAACATACTTTTTAGTTGTTGTTGTTATAGCTTAATGAAAAAAAAGTAAATCAAAATAAAAATAGTTTCTTCACACACTTTATTAGAGAGCTTCGTCATTTATTAGATCGTCGGATGAGTTCTTAAGACATTTCCATAGACAGCATTTAACCATAAAACATTTTCACTTTTTTGAATTAGGTGTTAAGGTAGATTTTGAGGTTTTGGGACACCCTTCCATTTTATTCTATCCAAATCTCGCTGTTTCTTATCGTTAAGGAGATATCAGTGGCATATTACCCCACATCGACTTTTTTATAACTTTGTTATTTCTAAATGAAATCATATGTACGTCAATTTCTGAGATAAGGATGACTACCAGAAAAATTCTTTATTTTTAAAATGTTCCACATCAACATGGCTTCTACGTGGATTCCAATATTTCGAAATATTGATATATTTTTAATTCATTCATGTATACATGAACATAATAGTTTTTATAATAATACGAGTCACGCTTATTTTGGTATGCAAAATCTTAATTTTTTTAATTTTATTTATTAAAATCTTATTATTCCTATAATTTATTTTTTCAATATTTTAATTTCCAAAATCTTTTTTTTTTCGCAAAAATCTTGTTCTTTTCTAAAATATACTTTTTTCGCAAAAATTTTAATTTTTTTTTCAAAAATATTGTATTCATTAGTTTCAAAAATTTTATTAAAATAGTTTGGGGGGCGGACGCCAAAAATTAAAAAAATGTGAATTGATTATTGATTTTACAAGTAATTGATTACAACATCAGAGCTTTCGCCTTTTATGTATATTTATGTATCTATATGTATGCATAAGTATGTAAGATAATATAGGCCCGTTTTAAAAAAATAAAACAGAATAATAAAAAAACGAGAGAGAGTGATCTGGGATGCCTGCAAGAACATAATTGAAAGAAATTCTATACTTTAGGTTTTCTTAAACGCTGGTCGAATGAATTTCGGGATCCTTCTTTAACTGAAACGTTTTTTATTTTATATAAATAAATAAATTTATTTTATTATAAATACCAAACAAGGTATGTACATATTATATGAATACAATTTTTTTTTTTTTCTTTTTTTTAACAATGATATTATAACAAATATATTATATGCAAAAAAAGAAAACAACTAACTTAAAAAAAAAAAAACAATTTAAATTATTTATCAATTTTTACTGTTTTCTGTTTTAACATTGACATTAAATACAAAACAATACTTAAATTCGTAGTAAAACTTTAATTTTTACAATATGACTTTATACAAAATGAATGAATAACTTTAATACAAAAATTGATGACTTAAACAAAATGCATGACTTAAAAAAAGATGACTGTGCTTATTGAAGATAGTGCAACATCCGTTTATTGGTTCATTTCTTCCGCATTCTGTTCTATGAATTTGTTCAACTAAGAATCTCGTGTATCTTGTTTACCTAACCCCATCATTTACCATAAATTTGTTTTTCAAAAATTCAATGAGAATATTGTCATAAAGAACATCGTAGGTGAAGCAAGATGAAGAAATTTCCATGCGAGATGACAAGGTTGGCATGTTTAAAGATTTAAGTCTTACATTGTAACTTGGAAGAATACCATACTCGGAATGTTACTCTAATATTCTAGAATAGATCGTATTAGGGAACAGTAGAGAGCTTTTGTCGCTGCTATATTGTTAAATTCTTTCGCTCTTCTTTTAATAAATCCCAATATTTTATTTGCTTTAGAGATCATGAAGTCATAATGTATATTAAAGCTAAGTTTATCGTCGAGGATAATACCAAGATCAGTAATACTGTATACCTCTGTTCAAGGGTTAGGTTTTGAATTGTATAGTCGTTAAGGCTAGAAAATCGTTTACGAGTGAAACTTATGGATTTATATTTCTGTAGATTTAATTCCAAATTGTTCAATGACCACCATTCTTGTAAATTATTGAGTTTTGACTGCAGTAAGATTATATCAGAACTATTTTTAATGACTTGATATATTTTTAAGTCGTCTGCAAATGCAATGTGCGGTATTTCACCTAATTTGTCAGATAGGTCAGAAATAAATATATTAAACAAGAGTGGACCTAAATGACTATCTTGCGGTACTCCTGAAGTGACGTCGATAGTTTTTGATAATATACCTTGGAATTTAACATTTTGAGTTCTTCCAGTAAGATAAAAATGGAGGCATATAAGATATAACCAAACGTGGCAAGTTTTTTTAACAAAATGCTACAATCAATACGATCAAAAGCTTTGCTGAAATCTGCGTAAATTGCATCAACTTGGTACTCTTTTTCCATTTGATTCAAAATTTCAGATGTGTATATCATAAGGTTCGTAGTAGTAGAACGGCCTTTCCTGAAACCATGCTGTTGTTCGTTAAGTTTTGTATCGATAATTAGCATAATTTTACCGACAAGAATTTTTTCGAACATTTTAGGTATAGTCGATAAAATAACTATACCACGGTAGTTTTCCATAGAGGCTTTATCACCCTTTTTATGCACAGGAGTCAAAAAGGAGGATTTCCATACATCTGGAAAAATCCCTGTCGATAATGATCTCTTAAAAATAGTATGCAGCGGGTAAACAAGATATTGAGCACAATTGTACAAAAAGGTTTGGTGGAATTAAGTCAGGACCAGCACTTTTTTTGTTGTCAAGGTTCTTTAATGCTTCAAAAATGTCATTGTCAGAAAAATACAAGTCGGACATTAACGAATTAGGACTATTTATTGAATTAAAATTTATATAATAACTATTAGCAAAGAGTTATTGTGGCCGATAAAATTTTTGAAAATTAGCAGCAAAGAAATTACAGATATCTCTTGGGCGAGAGGAAAAAGTATTACCAATTGACATAGAATTTGGATAACCAAAGGGTTTACGTTTAGTGTTAACGAAGTCAAAAAATTTTTTGGGATCTGTAATTAATCTATTACCGATATTAGTAACATAATTGTCATATGCTGAATTTGCTTTAAGCTTAAAAATCTAAGGCAATATCCTTGTAAGTATTCAGCAAGTTATTGTTAGGATTATTTGTATTTTTTATTCTTTTGAAGAGTTTATTGCGTTGGTTACGCAATGTCCTGAGATCTTTATTTAACCAAGGTTCAGTGGCTTTATCTTTTTTCAAATTTTTGGCACAAATGAATTAATTATTTCAAAAATTTTTAAATAGAGGATAGAGATAGATTAGTTAATATCCTGTTATGATAACAGGTCGGGCCTGTTATTGTACTTTGGTAGTCAGCGTTTTGAAAATCATATACAATTTGGAAAAGTTTGGGCTAGTAGTTGTAAACTCGAAGATGTGCGTTATGATGAGCGGTGTTAGTAAAAAGATTTTCTACATCATCAGCGAGTTTTATCACCACTCTGTGATATGCATTCGAAAATGCAAGATCCAACCATTTGTTGTTGTTATTAGGAAAACTGATAATCTGTTGCAAATCCATACCATAAAAAGTACTCCATACCATAAAAGATCTTATGATCGAAATCTATTTCGTCTAGAAAATTGATAGCAATAAAAGCAACTAGAAAATTGTAGCAACAGATTATCAGATTCGTCAATTACGAAAGAAATTGTAGGGCGATTAAAATCACCAAACACAAAAATATAATACTCTTCATTCATTTTAGCGATAATACTGTCATATATATCATAAAAATGCAAATAAGAGTTGTCAGAATTAGGAGGAAAGTAAACTATACCTAGGTACAAATAATTTCTACCTAGGTCTACTTTTATAAATTGGCGGTCGAAAAAGTGACACGTTCTAGTAACTACAGGTATACTAGACAAGTTGTTTTTGCACACTGCCTTCTCTTGAACAGTTATTAGAAAGATAATCACTTTCAGTGATTTCAGTGATAGCTAGTACACTAAAATTACATGATTTTGCATCAATATATAATTGTTTAAGTTTACTTCTTATACCACTGCAGTTGTGATACAAGATTTTTGTTGTTTTCAGATTTCAGATTATTGTTGTTAAGTTTGTTAATATGATTAGCTAATGTAATAATGTTTATATTATTGTTAATAGAAGAATCTAGTTTAGTCATTCTTAAAAACTATAGATTTACTATTTCTGATATATATAAATGATATGAAAAAGCTTAGCATATAGATTGTACTTTATGTGGACGATGCCTTATTATACATAAAAGCGAAAACTATAGAAAAAGTAGAGATCTGTTAAATAAGAATCTGGAAAATTTATGCAAATGGTTGTGGATGAACAAATTAAACGAAAAGTATGGTGATAAATTACCATAACTACGTAATACTGTATCTGGATAATGAAGAGATAGAATACGAAGAAGACATTAGGGAAATAGGGAATATACATCGATAATAAACTAAAGTTTAATTTACATGTTGATTATATAAGCGAATTATTATATATTATTATTAATATATATTATATAATTAATAATAATAATAATATATATTATATATATTATTATTATTATTATTATATATTATTATATATTATTATTATTATTATTATTATTAATTATTATTATTATTATTATTATTATTATTATTATTATTATTATTATTATTATTATTATTATTATTATTATTATTATTATTATTATTATTATTTTTATTATTATTATTATTATTATTATTATTATTATTATTATTATTATTATTATTATTATTATTATTATTATTATTATTATTATTATTATTATTATTATTATTATTATTATTATTAATTATTATTATTAATTATTATTATTATTATTATTATTATTATTATTATTATTATTATTATTATTATTATTATTATTATTATTATTATTATTATTATTATTATTATTATTATTATTATTATTATTATTAATTATTATTATTAATTATTATTATTATTATTATTATTATTATTAATTATTATTATTATTATTATTATTATTATTATTATTATTATTATTATTATTATTAATTTTCGTAACTAATGTCGCTTCATGTTTTTATGAATTATCCTTTTAAGCTCATTTTAAAAAATATGCAATTAGTTTCAGTTTGTCTGTTAGTCTGTTTACAAAACTTATACACTGTTTAAAAGGGAGCAATGAAATATTAACCATGCATAAGTGTCTTAAAAGAGTAATGTTATGTTAACAACTTTTTTATGTACCCTCACCGTTGGAGATCACAGCACCAAACCCCTATGTACCCTCACCTCACAGCACCAAATTTTGAAAAACCTTCTTTTTAAATGCACACATCTCAGGTTCTGTTTAACATACTTTTAATATAAAAAAGACAGGATTGTTTTTTACCTTTATAAATCAACCAACATTTTTTTTCGTTAAATTTTTCTAATACATAATTATGATTTCAAATTCATATTGAATAAGGCTAAAAACATATGTGTGAGAA
Source organism: Poecilobothrus nobilitatus (assembly GCA_947095535.1). Classification (NCBI taxonomy): domain Eukaryota; kingdom Metazoa; phylum Arthropoda; class Insecta; order Diptera; family Dolichopodidae; genus Poecilobothrus; species Poecilobothrus nobilitatus. The sequence continues at coordinate 269,240,979 of OX352774.1, forward strand.
CTGTATATGGTTAAGAATGTAAGGTTTTCTGTTCTTTAAATATGTATGTACTCATTTTTGATTAAATACTGTACAGAAATGTGAATATGTTTTTTAATTTAATTGATTGTGTTTATAGTATTTTTCAACATACATACATTATACATATATATATATACATATATTATTTCAATGATATTTTTCGGAAAATATACACATACATCTCATATAGGTACACAACATGTTAGTAATGCATTCCTGTTAACATTCCTGCAGTAAAATGATATTACACATACATCTTATAAATAAGTACACATAAATTTGCATTGAAAGCTTTTTATGGAATATTAAAAACAATATAGACAAAAGTAAAGTGTCCAACAGTGTTGAAAATATGTTTTTAGTAATAATAACAATCCAAAAAATTGGTGTGAATATATTTAATAGATATTTGCGAGGAAATGGAACGTTAACAAAAATTTGTCACAGACTTTATTTAGAACCGTCAATTCATCCTGCTTAAATTTGACAAAAATTAGAAACAATTTTTTTTAACAGCCTATTGTGCCGAAATGGGTTAATGTATTACGACAATATTAATTGAATCTTCTGAATTAATTAATTGAGCTTCTGTGCTAAAGTGCAATAGTTATGCAAATTTTCATTTGTCAAATCGTTTCAGCACAGCAACAAAAAAAATGGAAATCTTCACAGCCTGAGGCCTGATGCTGAAACGGGTTAATGGATCGTAACCAAATCAACTTAGTTATCTTCTTAGGTAAAGAGTTACACTTTTGTAAATTTTCAACTCAATTAGTCAAACCGTTTAAGCGCGACAACAACGAAAATAAAAAACTGCATTGGGACCTAGTGCGGAAATGGATTAATGGATCGCATCCAAACCAACTCAGAGCTTCTGTGGGAAAGAGTTATACTTTTGTAAATTTTCAACTTAATTGACCAAACCGTTTAAGCGCGACAACAAAGAAGTTAAAAAATTTCATTGAGACCTGGTGCCGAACGGGTTAATGGATCGAAAGCAAATTAACCTAGTGAGCTTTTCTGCTAAAGAGAAACAGTTTTGCAAGTTTTCAAATCAATTTATTAAACCGTTAAAGCAAGACAACAAAAAAAAAGTTAATGAACTTCGTTCGACTCTCGTGTTTCGGTCAGAGAGAATCGATTCCAAAATTTGATTTAAACAAAATCGACCATCAATTAATTGATTTTAATTTGTGGATATACTATGTTCTTAAAGTGATGCACTCACTTATTTAACATTCATATTTAAATTATTTAACTGAACATGTTTATGCATCATTTATTAACGAACCAAATAGAGCTAGTTCAAATATATGTATGTCTAGCATAATATGGGTTACATATTTGTTCGTTTTTATATCTTGGTCTTATACATAAAATTCTAGCAAAGTTACAAATTTTGGTGGAAGCCACAGTATTCTAAATTGTTCGTATTTTTGGAAAATTTTATTCTGCCTTGTTATACATATAATTTTTGTTGCAAATATCAGGTTTTGCATTTCGCTTTGGATTTAAGTGATAAAAATTTCCAATAAATATATATTCAGTTTTAAACCCATTATTTGTGAAAAATATTGTGGTCCTGATTTCGATAGTCATTTCATAAAAATGAAAATAAAAAATTTCATTTCATTTTAATAATTTTTTGCGATTTCGATAGTCGGGCTAAATGAAATGGAATTTAAAATTAAAATGATTTATATTTTTTTTTTAAACCGGCAATACTTTCTTATTTTGAGGTTTTGACTATACAAAGAAAAGCTATAAGTAAAAAATTAAGACTTAAAACACGTAGTTCCCAATACTGTAATAGAAAAAAAAGCAAAAAATTAAAAAACGTGCCGAAAAGTGGTTCCTTAGTTTTTGGGTTCTGTTTTTTGAGGCGGGCCTAAAAGTTGAACCTTTTTATTTTTTTTTTATGATATTTAAATTTTACTACAAAATCGGTGAATACTGAGTACCTTTTTTTTAATCATGTCGGAACGACTTCCAATTCACAAATTAATGGGCTTACTTGCAACCTATGCTTTCGCATAGTCATAAATATAAATAAAATACTTCATCATTTTTTCCTAAATCCATTTTTACAAGCACTCATTTAACAATTTCAAAATGAGAAAATTTGACGTTTTAAATGAGTATATTCATAAAATATGACTATCGAAATAAGTTTCTTTTCATTTTTTATGATTTTTTTAATTTTTTATGACTATCGAAATCAAAAATTTTGTTTTTCATAAAAAATGAAAGTGATATGACTATCGAAATCAGGGCCTATATCTCTAAGAAAAACTTATTTGCAGCAATAGCCAACATACATTTTTAGCACATTTCCAAAAAAATTTTGAAAAAATGTGCTTATTAGTTTCACTCTGTCCGTCCGTCCGTCCGTCCGTCCGTCCGTCCGTCCGTCCGTCCGTCCGTCCGTCCGTCCGTCTGTTTACAAAACTTCTACACCGTTAAAGATAGAGAAAAAAAAATTTTAACCATAGGTAGGTCTCATAAAAAAAATAATTTTGTGGAACAACTTTTTCATGTAGCTCCCCCCATTACGAAGCTACAGCCCTTCAAACTTTGAAAAAGCCCTATTTTTAAATGCATATATCTTATGTTCTGCTTAAGATTTTTTCAATCTGAAAACGTCATTCGACAGGTATTTCTTTTATCTTTGTAAATTAATATCAAAATTATACAATTTTTTTTAAATTTAGTATTTAAATTTACCGTTATGTGAAAACCAAATTTTGCATGATTTTTCTACTTTCATAACTCCGGCACGCTTCTAGATAGAAGCTTGAAATTTTGAGACAAGAAAGAACTTTTAGAATTAGTATAAGTTTGCTCAGAAAATTTTTTCGGATCACCCCCTGTTTATGAGCTATTAGGGCTTAAAAATTGAAAATTTGCTATTTTTAAACACCTGTAACTTAGGAACCTGTACATATTTTACTTCTGCATGATATAAAAATTAAAGCTACAATAATATATTTTTACGTGTGTTAAAGGTTTATTTTAATTGTAAAGGGTTCCAAAGTTGCAGCTCTTCAAAATTGTGAAAAAGCCCAATTTTCAGATGCATATATCTCGGGCTCTGCGTAATAATTTTGCAATCTAAAACCGCCAGAAGATCGAAAATTTTATTATCTATATAAAACAATATGAAAATTATGTAATATTTTGTAATTTACTATTTAAATTTACCGTTATGTGAAAACCACATTTTGCATGAAATTTCTTTTTTCATAACTCCGGCACCCCTTTAGATAAGAACCTGAAATTTTGAGACAAGAAATAACTTTTAGAATTAGTATAAGTTTCCTCAGAAAATTTTTTCGTAACGCCCCCTCTTTAAGAGTTATTACGCCTCAAAAATTGAAAATTGGCTATTTTTAGACATCTGTAACTTAGGCACCTGTACAAATTTTTCTTCGGCAAGACATGAAAATTAAAGGTTCAATAATATATTTTTACGTGTGTTAACGGCTTTTCTTAGTTATATAGGATTCCGAACTTACGGCCCCTCAAAATTTCAAAAATGTCCTATTTTCACATTTTTTCTTATTACATGAAATTTTCAAATTTTTGTGTAAGTCACACTTCTAAACAGTTTGTATTGAGTTTTGGAAATGTGCGCTTTTAAAAACCGTTGGTTTACATTCTACCTTGTTTATATAGCTGTCTATTTAACGGCTTTTGCATTAAATGAATTCAGATAATACATGTTTATCAGAAGGAAGAGGATTATCAGAATTAGACACATTGCTTAATTAAGCATCAATTACATGTTCATTTAGAGAACTAGCATTAACTGACTGGTCCTTATACATACATATACATATACATTTTTATAAAAAATAAATCATGTAAAAGAAAACTTAAACTGCTTAAACTTATATTAGTAGCACTAAATGTATGATGTTGCATAACAGATTCAGAGACTATTTTTTTTATAATATTAATAAATGCAACTTCTTTATTACAATTCCCAAATACTTGAAAATTTAATTTCTACAATACATCAAGGTTATACATAATCAAATATAACCAATAAATATTATGTTAATCAAAAACCAGAACCGGAAATTTCACTTGCTTTTTTTCTTGTTTTGAAAAACAAACAAGTTTAACATAAAAATTTTAATATATTATATTATGCATACATGTATTTTAAAATTTTTTATAAAATAACTTTTTTTTTTTAATTTACGCTAGTGGTAACGTCATCAATGCAAATTTACGTAGCTGTCAATTGTGTTTTAGTTGTTTAATTGGAGATCAATTTTTTTTAATATCTTCCGGGTTTCGTAATTGTTCATTTTCCTCAAAATATGACTTTTCTTGTTATTTATATCTAATCAATTAAATTCTCATTTTAAAAATCTACAGGTTTGTTACTGTCATAAAAATAAGTACCTACAGAACAAAAAATATAAAATAAGTTAAAAACAAAGACAGTCTTTTAAATTTATGTATACAATAAAAAGCTTATTTTACCAGACTAAGAAGCAGTAATTGTAATAACGCTAAACTTCTCTTTTACTGGGTATAGTAGTAGTTCAGAGTATACAGAGTATACATTTTCAATTTATTTAAAAGTTTTAATTATAACTGCTTAATATATAAAAAAAATTCATAGAGTCTGGCTATTTGAAGGTTTTTAATCTTGAATTGATATCAAATTTGAGCAGACTGAGTCAATTGTTTTTATATAATATTAAAAATGGAAGTTAAAAATTAAATGAAAAAAACGCGTTTGAAGGTTAAAATTTATAACTTACATCACCAAAAACATCATCAATATCATCAATATTACTAAAATTATTATAATAATCATTATAAGCTATTAAGCAAGAGTTGAGCGTTTTATATATGTATAATAAATGCGAGTAGTCACGAGTTATTTGTAATTTTTGTAGTATTTTTAGCACATTTTACAAAAAAATTTAAAAAAATTTGCCATCCGCCTGTTTGTTTACAAAACTTTTACACTGTTAAAGATTGAGTAATGAAATTATAACCATGAATAGCTCTAATAAATTTTCCACTTCGAAGCTACAGCTTTGATACTTTTAAATCAATTTTTTAAAATTTAGTATTTAAATTTACCGTTATGGAAAACAAAATTTTGTAAGCTTTCTTTATATCTCCCGTAACCCTTTCAGTTAGAGCCTTGAAATTTTGCGAGAAGAAAGATCCTTCAGAATTAGTATAACTTGCCTCGGCATTATTTTTATACGACTCTCTGTTTAAAATTTATTTAGGATCAAAATTAAAAGTTTCCTATCTTCAGACACCTGTAACTTAGGCATCTATACAAATTTTTGTAAATTAATGGGTTGGGCACGAAATCCCAAATACAAAATCCCAAAATTCAAAATCACAAAATTCCAAAATCCCAAATACCAAAATTCCAAAATTTCAAAATTCCAAAATTTCAAAATTCCAAATACAAAAATCCCAAACCTTCGTTATCATAATTGGTTTTGAATTTTTTTTATTTCATATGTCAATTTAATTAATGAAACCCTGATTTTGAAACCAACTATAAAACCTCACCGAATTATTTTTTCTTACATGTATGTTTCAACAATGAAAATTTTATAATAGTGGGTGTTGCCGCTCCCAAACTTCCGCTGGAAAAATTATTGAAACCCTGATTTTGTAACCAACTCTAAAATCACTCCTAATTCAGAATCTGTCATATACATATATGTACATATTCTGGAAAAAACGGCAATCTTGGTTTTGAACTAACTCTAAATTCAAAACGAACTACCTATAATATCAAAACTACTTTGGGATTTTGGAATTTTGGATTTTTTTTTGGGGATTTTTTGTTTTTGGCATTTCGTGCCGCTCCCAAATTAATACACAAAAATTAAAGCTTTATGTGTTTTTTTTATTTATTTGTAAATTTTTTCAAATTAAAACGTTAATATCAAAACTTCAACATTATGGTTTTACATGTTTTAAAAGCTTTTCTTAATTTTAAAGGGTTTTCTTAAAACTGAAAGAAATATATCTTAATTTTTTACCATTTTTCATACATATAAAATTCCAAGCAAACTTAGAAACTTCAATTCACAATTCCAAACTGTTTCAAAAAAAAAATCACAATTCCAAACTGTTTTTATTGTGTTTTGAAATATGTGCGGCTGTAAAAGCCTTTGGCTTACATTATATCTTGTTTTTTTTAAGAATATTTCAAACAAAGTTTTGCCTTTGTAAGTTTTTTTTAACTTTTTTTAACTGTGTATAATATGTCGTAGGCAAATAAAATTAACTGGGCAAATAGTTTTAAAAATATGTTTGATATAATTTCTTTAAGATTTTGAGTTTGCCGGTTTTTTAAATAACCGGCTTTTAATTTGTAGTATTGTGGTTTTCATTTTGTAGTGTTGCACTTTAGTATAATTTTGATGCAATTCTCAGTGTAATAAAACTTCTAAAAGAAACTTTAAATATAAATTTTACATCTGTAAGTAGAACGTTTAAAAAACCAAAATAAACGAGTTACTATATTTTCAAAAATTAATAAACACACGCTAATTATGGAAGTTATTGAAACTTTGATTCTGAGGCCAAACTCAAAATCATGTTTAAACTATCTTCCGAAAAAACAATATGCCAACGAAATGGATACGCACAAATTTTTTTATAATTTTTTTTTTTGAATAAACTGAGGAATAAAAAAAATTTGTTCACACAAAGCATAAGAAAAAAATACGAGTAAAAAAACAAAAAAACGTTTGCACCTGCAACCTTGAAACTTTTTTTAGGAAATACGCAGTATGTATTGAAAAAATAAAAGCAATCAAAAAATTCGTCGGCTTTTTGTAGAATTTATTGGTAGCATAACAGAAATAATACGCATTTGATTACTTTGTAATTGTGTTTTTTTTTTCTATTTGAAGATTTTTTTGTTATTATTTTGTTAAAAAAAGTTCTTATTCTCATCTTTTTATTCTTTTCAAACTACAAGATGTTTATCTAAATTACCTTATGTATTTTAAATAGAAATTAAACTTTTTGGCTTTGAGTTTGTGAATGGCGTGATAGGCATTAATTAAAGGAAAGCGGGATATACATATTTGTAATAGTTAGTCCTTTTTGCTTTTATAGAATATAGTACGCTTTATTTATATAAAATTGATTACCCTGGATTCTATCCTAATCTTTAATCTTGTATTTCTTTCTTTCAAATTCACTTTTAAAATTCCATTACTACACTATATTGCCTATTATGCAATCCGATAACTTTATTTATATTACACAATTTTGTTTTTAAGATTTAGTTGATAAATTTGAATCATGTAAAATAAGCTTCAAATAAATTTATTAATTAACAAAATGTCATTTTAAATTACACCTATCTTATAATTAAATTAATTTACCTTATCCCGAAATCTTTGATTACTTTAAGCCATTCGTCAAAAGTATTGTATATTTATTATCGCACTCTTAATTTCACACCTTGTTAACACAATAATGGTAAATTATATAAGCATCTAATATCAATCACTTTTTTGAGCAGCAACGTTATAATTTAATTTTTTTTTTTAAATTTAAAGAAACTATCAGAGAACAAAAAAACCAACATTTCAAGGATACGTTAAACATTATTCATTTTACAAAATAAGGAAGAGCACAAAAAAAATGTGAAGTAGGCAGGCAATTAATTAATAATTTTATATTTGAATCTTCTTTTTTATGTAAAATTTTTAAATTGAAATAACAATGGAATTTTTAAATTGAAATTGCTAAAATTAAATTGCTTATAAGTCATACCCATATGTTATACAGTAAAAGTTGTTGAATAAATTTAAGTTGCTAAAAAATTGTACACATGTACTTATGCGTGTTTTGCATTTATCCGTATATTAAATTGTTTTTTTTTATATTATATTGTTCAGATATAAATATCTGTCGATATGGCATGTGGGCTATATCGGTACAAGTATTCAATTATAATTATATTTAATATTTTGTTTACATATTTTATTATATTTTATATATTATTTTTGACCTGAACAGGGTTTGAGTCCGAGAGCTTTTGACTGAAAGACCGATGAATTACGCACTGCACCATTGTCAGATAAATTGTTTTGTTATTTGTTTTTTCTTATTAAAAACATCAAAAAACTTCACTTCAATGTGTTTTTTTAAATAATATGTACTTATTAACATGTATTTTCATTTACATAATAAGACAAGGCCCACAAGAACTACAGATATTGAAAGAAATATTATTCGATTATGTTATGTACTTATGATATAGAAATAGAACAATGACAATATATAAAATGGAATTCTAAATAGATTATGTAAGTTTTTTGATCTTCTTAGTAGGTACTTTTGTAGTTATTCGATAATTTTTTTTGGTACAAATCAAATATCTTATTTTCAAAAATTTATTCTATACTAAAGCGAGATTTGGTCTTATTCAAATTGAACTTGTCATTAATTTGTTGCCAGAATCTTATTGTATTTAAACGAATTTTGCACTTTCACGGTTTGTGCTTAAACGGCTTTTACTGTATTTATAGAAAAAAAATTTTATTATATAGGAAAAATCAAGTTTTTAGAACATTTTTAAAATTTTTTTCTTATTAGTTTAACCATGTACGTTTGCTTGGTCATTGTTTACAAAACTTCTACAGCATATGATGGCACTTTACAAAATGAGTAATGTGTGAGTGGATGAGTCTCATAACAAAATTAATTTTGGAGAAAAATGTTTTTATGTAGCCCATTATGGAGCTATAGTTCTTCAAAGTTGAAAAGGATTTATTTTAAAATGTTTACATCTCAAGTTAATAATTAAATAAATAATTTTTTTGACTTATCGACATGTTCAAAAAAGATAACGAATTATGTATACCTAAGAAGACAAGAGAACTCCTTTAATCAGAGACGACGCTTCTAAAAATGTGTTTGAACGTAATCGGGGGAACCGTAAAGATAGGGGCTCTTACATCTTTAATTTATCTACTATATTACATAGTTACAACACTTTTAAACAATTTCTTTACTCCAAAATTGGTTCAGAATCTTTATAATTTATACCAAGGAAAACCTATGTAATTTTTTAGGTATAGATTTTAAAAGATTTTTTTAAAAGAAGTTTTAAATTGATTAATTATGATTCAAGTATTAGACTTAATATAATATATGTAGGTTAGGTAGTAAATGAACGAATATTATTTATATATACCAATGACATTTGTATCCGATGGCGTTGTCGGGCGGAGCGATGCGGGGCTGACCGGAAAATAAAAATACCCGTTCAAAATATTCAGATTTTATAGTCGATTATAAAATCCAAGTTATACTGTTTTTCCAGAACATGTGCCATATATATGTGAACATGCCAGATTCTGAATTTGAAAGGATTTCAAGTATACAGAAGATAGACCACTGATGTCAATATCAAAATAATATTCCTGTTTATTTAATATTTTTAAAAAATATACACAAAATAATAAACAACACAAAAATAAAAGAATACATTTTATTATTACTTAAATAAATAAGTTAAAATTTATGTGGAGTGAAATAAGACCCAAGGCATTAAGGTTCATGGACTATAGCACCTAAATTTTCTGTCTATTGACCTTATGACAACTCAATACATTTATATTTTATAATATAAAATTTTTGTTTGTAAAGAATCTGAAAAAAATCGCATATAAAAAACAAGGCGATTATGCGATACTGTTTTGTAACAAATTTCTTTAACCTTTTTTGCTAACTTTTTAAAACTAACATGTAAAATATTATTACGTTTACCTTTCTTGTTTCAGAGAAAGTTTCTAATTTAGTTTGTTGTGTTATGTTTTTTACATTTAAAAAAGTATATATGTCTTATAAATTATAATTAATATCAAATTGTAATAGGTATATAATACAATATAAAAGCATATAATAAATAAAATAATAATAAATTATAATTTTTGTATAAGGTAGATGGCGTATAAATAAAAAGAAATGTTTCATATTCTTATACAATGGGCTAAATGCATAAAACTGAGCTTAAACTTAAATTTTATTTTTTCAAACAAAAACTATTCTTGAACTCGTGATTTTGTTTGGAAAAGTGAGAGTTGAGTTCAAGCTCAGTTTTATGCATTCGAGCCAATAGCTATAGCCGAATAATCAACGGCTAAGTGAAATTAATGATTCCAGAAATTGAAACTTAGTCATAAATGACTTAGTGGTTGCTCTATGCTCCTAATGGACTCATCCAGACGAGTCGTTTTGAATCGGATTCATAATGAAGGTTTTTTGCCACAATTAAGAATTTTGGCTTAAAAAAGAAGAATAAAAATTGGTAACAACTCAAAAAAAAACCTCCAATAGGAGTGTCAAGGAAAAAAAAAAACAACTAACAGTTTTCAAAACAAGCGCATTTTCAAAATTAAAAAATATTCGATAATAAGTTTTGGGTAAAGAGTACATAAGTATGGTATTTATATTTAAAATTCATACCAATATGAATATTATATAAAATGCAAAAAAATGGTAGAAAAATTTGTTAGAAATAATTAGGAAAAATCAAGTTACACTTTTGCCACCTTTAAGGTAACCCTATTGTATTAAGAAAAGTTGTTAATAGAAATAAAAATATAATGTCGGAGCTTTAATTTTTGTGCATTATTTCAAAATAATAATATAATTTACATATATAAATATAATATTATAGAAAGGTAATATCTGATATTGTGTTTATTAAATAAATTATTAAAGATGAAATTGATTCCTCTTTTATAAAAAGTGTGGTTATAAACCACATCAATATTAGTAAACTTTTCTATATGAAAACTTCTTCTATGTGCCCTTTCATCGTACTAAGTCTGGCAAAAATTCAACCATTACGAGGATGTTTATGTTAGTTAATCTCCATAAAGATATTATTAATCTGAATATGAGTAAAACTCAACTAAAAGAATCCTTATTTAAGATTCTTCCGTAGAATTTCGCTCTTAACTTTTTATTACTCTACGAATTGTTATTTGTTACTACTTTTATATAATTTATAACATTTAGGGTTTAAGCTTTTTAGGGTTTAAGATTAGGGTAATAGCTTTTATTAAATCTCTTTCTTTATTACTAGTTATAATTAGCCTTTAGTTTTTGTATTTCTATGTTAATTGTATTATATTGGTTAAATTCCACTAAATTGTAATTAGTTTGTTTTAAACTTAAATAAATTAATAAAAATATTTGGACAAGTGTTCAAGTTGCAGGTATTTAAAAATTGTAAATTTTCAGTTCTTGACCTCTTATAGCTGCTAAACGGGGAGTGATGCAAAAGTATTTTCTGAAATAACTCACACTTGTTTCCGCATAGATCATACTTAATGTTTAAAATGCTTAAAATTTAAGTGTATGTGTTTAACTTAAACGTTTTGAAAGAACGGACGATAGAAGGGGCTAAACATTTTGCAAATATGGAGTTTCGCATAACGGTAAATTAAAATACCGTATGGCAAAAGCATATATTAGTATATAGTTATTTGTAAAGCTAAAGCAGATATCGTTGGGCGCTTTCAAATTGAAGATATAAACCTTATAAAACTTGTGTTATAACAATTTAAAAATAGGGCTTTTTCGAAATTTTGCGGCTGTAGCTCCGTAACGAGTGGGCCTACAGAAAAAAGTTGTTCCATAATATCAATTTTTTTCCAATGTATATCCATAGTTAAAACTGCATTGCTCTATTTCAAGCGGTGTTAAACTTTTGTAAAGATAGACAGACAGACGGACAGTACGAAACTATTAGACACATTTTTTCAAAATTTTTTGAAAATGTGCTAAAAAAGGTAGATAGAATAAGAGCAAAAAAAATTTTTTTATTTTCTATTCTTAATTTGATATTATTATATGAACATATTAAAAAATACTATACGTTTAACATTATAATATTATATATGAATATATTTATACATATTCTAGAAATTTTGGAGAAAGGGTTACCTGCTTTTGTAACCAACTCTAAAATCCGCACAAATTATATTTTTACATACTCTATTAAAATATTTGTTATAATAAGTAATATTAATTCAAATAAGTAAATTTTCTTTGTTAGACGCATTTTAGTACATTAGCTTTATAATATAGGAAATTTTTATATTTTAATCTCTCCATTTCAACAATTTTCTTCTTGAAAATCATTTCATCTAGAAAAAAGTATTGACTCATTTTAGATAGAGCAAGAAAATGGAACTTTTTTATAGTTGTAAAAATTGCCGTTATTTAGTCCTTATATTTTTTAATGACGAATAAAAATTACTCAAAAAATTGAGTTTTTATAGGCTTTTTCCATTTTGCAACCAACCTATTAGGAATTTCTCATAGTTTTAAAAAGTAAACCTTGTGAGTATTCATCCAGATTATATGATGCAATTTAAGATCATGTTAATGATTTTTAGTTTTTTCTAACAAAATATTAAAATTTTTAATAATTGGTAAGTATGTACGTACTTATATAGATATTATTTATTCGTAAAAAGAAAAGAAAAGTAATATGTATTTGGAATTAATTTTTCAATTCTTCAATTTAATTAAAACTAGTAGCTGTGCTAAAGCACTTTACACATTTCTGAATAGAAATTCATTTTTGTCAGTTGATAATAAGTGTCTAATAATAAAAATCATTATTCAACCAATCTTATTGTATGGCTCTCCAATCTGCAGTGATTTTCGCAAAATAAAATTCTGAAGATGATTTAAAACTTACCATCGTATTTCTCTACTGCCAAATTACATGAAAAATCCAACATGGATATGATTAGAAATAAAGTGGAAAAGTTTAACAGTAAATTCAAGTACATTGCACAATTTTCAAATAATACGCTAATTAATTATTTTATTCCAATTAATCTAGTTCTTAGTAGCCTAATTTAGATTTAAGTACAGTTATAAGTTTTATCTTCATAAGTCAATAAGCTTTTTATCATTTTCCTTAATAAACGCTAGAACTTAGAATCTAATACAAGAATGGAAAAAAAATTCTCAGTTGTAAAAATTTGTAAATTTAAAACACTGTAAAATAATTGATTAAGTAATGTACATATGTAAATATTTCGACAATAAACTATACTATACCATACTATTTAATCAAATAAAATTTAATCTATACGTTTTATATTCAGATTTATTCATTTTAAAGTACCTACATGTAGTTTGGGGAGATTCTGAAGCGTTTGTTGTATCATGGCGGCGTGGGATCAAATGACTATATCTCAAAGATACTGCCAGCTTTCAATAAATATATATCATTAAAAATATCCTTCTTGTTTTAATCTTTTTGTATATAAACCGTTATATCTAGCGATCTGTTAGGTATATATATATTCAACTGCGCTATTAATTAAGAAAACGGGCTCAAGAATATCTTAACGTTTATTTGATGACGATAAACGGTGTTGCCGTTTTGGAGATATTGTAGTTTAAAGTTGAACATTTTTGGAAAAAGAAAAATGTTTAACATCTTTCTCTCAAAGTCAAATATCTCAAAATTTGGCCAAGAAGCCCCTAAATATTTTTACATCGTTAGAAAGCTCTTGTTGTTTTCTATACAAAAACCAATATTATTTCTATTCTATTTGTGTATACATACTTAATATCTATTCAAAGCGTATAGAAGATATAAGCATTTTTATTAACAAAAAATTATTTGTTTTGTAATTTTTTTTTGTATAAAAAATATGTTATGCCTTTTACAAAGTAACTAGATAGAGCCGGCGTAGCATACGCCAGTGTGGTAATCTAGCAATAATATTGGTTAATAATTGGTATCTTAGTAATCTAGAAATAATATTGGTTTTTGTCACTTAACTTTTAAATGAAATAAAAAGAAATATCTTTCTGTTCTAATATATTTTTTTATTTATCTTATAAACGTTTTTTGAGAACTATGTTCCCTTCAACAGTAAGAATACTTAACTTTTTACAATAAGAATAAGAATAAGAACAAATTTAAATAAACGCAAAAACACAAAAAACAATACGAAAAAAATTAAAGATAAATTTTGCAGTGGGAACTGGGAGTTTCCTTCAAAAATCATTTTTTTTTCATAAAAATGTCTAAACTCGTATAGAATTCACTATTTCTTAAGTGAAATGTCAAAATTGAATACTTTTGCATGGAAACCTGTATATGGATGGACATACTTTAGTATTGATTTTAGAGTTGGATTCAAAATTAGGGTTTCAAAAATTTTGTAGCGGGGTTTTCAAAATTAATTATCTTCGTATGGAAATCTGAAAATTTAATTTTTTTTGAATAAAATTTGTATATATGTATGTATATGGATGTGTGGGCATACTGTAAGTATTAATAGTTGGATTCAAAATCAGAGTATTTCTCTTTTCCAGAATATTTATATCCATATATGTCTGTCTATGCGAGATTTTAAAATATCGGGATTTTGATTTTCGGAATTTTTTTTTCTGGATTACGTAGGCAACCCTATAAATTTTAAATTTTTTTATTCTTTTTTCCTGTTATGTGCAGTATTCGTTTTTGCTTTGAAAAATATTGTTGCAAACATACGGCTTTTATGTAATAGATACAAGACAAATATTTTTATTTGAGTTTTTGGTTTCTTTTTTTCAAAAATAAAAATAAAGTAACGTTATATTTAATAAAATGTGTATTTTTTTTATTTTTCTTAAAACTAATTTATTAAAAAAATAAAAATTATATTAAATTTTGAAACAAAAATGATGTGTAATTTTATTATCGGTGGTTATATATTTTTATAAGTAAATTCAGTATAAAAAAATTAAAAACATTATTGTATACATCTGTGATTTTTCTCCTATCTTCAGTTTTAAATATTTACTCTATCAAAATGTAAAATGTCTTGCTTATTTAACCAGCATCGTTGCGCTTATTGCTTATCCTTTTTTCTTTGATACAGTTCTTACGTTTTATTGAATATAAATTTTTATTTGCTTTTCCATTTTGAACAAATTAAATAGTTGTTGCTATTACATAGTTATAAATAATTTGGAAATTTTTCAGCTATACTTTTTAAATGAATTAAATGCGAATATTTACGCAGAAAAAGAGTAAAAGTTTAATGCGCATCCATTTTCTAAAATTTTAAATGATATAAAATATGTTTATTCAGGCATTTAATTTTGATTTCTAAAATTTAAAATAATTTATTTTTGTTTCATATTTTTATCTAATTTTTATTTTTTAGTTAATAAGTTAGTTTTAAGAAAAATTGAATAACATTCTTTTTTTGTATACATCGGTGTATTATTTTATTTTCTAGAATAACAACTTGAATGTACAAAGTATTTGTCTTACATTACTTTGTAAAAGGGGCAACATTATTTGTTTATATAAAATTGTTATTAAACAGATATTTTTCTTAAATCAAGCTAATATATAACTTTTATAAATTTATATACGCTTTTAAGTATCCTTTATATCCTCAAACAATTAAATGCTTCATTAAGGATATATATTTAAAAAAAAAGTGGCAAAAACAATTATTATAATTGAGGTACCATGATTTGATCATACGCTGGTCTGAACTTGACTTCAGAAGAAACTCTTACTTCGTAAAAGGCACATCAGTACCTAGTTTTATATAGCAAAGAGTAAAACAAAAAAACGAATTTCTTGTTAATAAATGCTTGTATCTTCTAAACTCTACTTGTTGGTTTGAGATATTTGACTTTGAATTTTTGATATTTGAGATATTTGAATTTTGAGATATTTGACTTTTAGAGAAAGACGTTAAATGTTTCTCTTTTTTTCAAAAATTTTCAACTTTAAACTACGATATCTGCAAAACGATAACACCTATCGTTATCAACTAAACGTCATCAATAAAACGTTATAAAGTACCGAATGTTAAGAATAACATATTTATAGAACAAATGGAAAGACAAATAGACCAGATATATCAAATCTAACAATTTTTGAATATACTAATACTACTACAATAGTATGTTTGAATATACTAATATTACAACAAAGTACATAGACATGTTGACAAGTTCAGGATATAATATTATAAATGAAACTAATAGAACAAGAAAAACTGCAAATACAAATTCTTTAATTGATCATATTAATACTAATTGCAATTGCAGAAAAGCAATGCAAAAAATATCTAAAGTGAAAATAGATTATAACAACATGCTTAAAATTGTAAGATCTAAAATTTAAAATGAAAATATCGATCAAATTCATCAATTAATAAACATTATACAAGCAGCTAAGGAATTGAGCACTAAAAGTTATTCTATAAAAACAAGAAACAATCATTGGATAAATAAAATACTACACTATAGTATATTTGCATTACTATACAATATGAAAGAGAGAAGAAAATTACATGATGCCTACAAGAAAGACCAAATAACATATAGACAAAAAAAACAAATATTTTAGGTCTAAAAAATTAACTGCGGAGTTAATATGAAAACCCAAAAAAGATCACCTAGAAAGAAGTATAGCGGAAGCTGGTAACGATTCAAGAAAACTATGAAGAGTAATAAACAACACAATAAGGAACAACATGAACAATGAAAAAAGGGAATATATAAACACTATACGCATGGATACTGGAAATTATACTGAAAATGATTATGAAATAGCAACTATGAATAAATTTTTCAATCAAATAACAAGGCGACGTATGCTATTTATACTGCAATAAATAATATAATTAATCATAAGTCAATATTTTTAGAGCCTACAAATGAAAGTAAAATATTTAATATAATAATGGGCCTAAATAAAAATGCGGTAGCAGGATTGGATAAAATAACAGTTAAAGATATACAAGCTCTTGCTTCAGTAATCAAAAAGCCATTGTCAAATATAGTAAACAAAAGTTTATCGATGGGTATATGGTAAATAATTGAATTTGACAACAACCAGTATGGTTTTTTAGAAAATAGTGGAACTGAATCAGCTGTTACTATAACAATTGAACAAATACGAGAAATGGTTGATGAAGGAAAATATGTAGCAGCAATCTTTCTGGATTTTATTAAAGCACTTGATGTTGTAAATCTGATGAAAAACTTCTAAATATCATAGAGGATAAGAAATAAAGATCTTTTAAAAAATGATGAATCATGAATATGGCTAATTGTGGTATAATTTAAAAATATAATATTTATGGTGATGGCACAAATATTGTTGCTAAGTTAAGCACTCTTTGTGAATTAGAAACTGTAATGAGAACTTGGAAAAATTTTGTAATTGGCTGAAAGTGAATGAACTTATTATGAATATAAAAAAACCAATTATATGATTTCCAGCCCTGCTCTGAGAAGCTGTGATGAAATTAACATAAATATTAATAAGCAGTCACTAATCAGAACACACAATGTAAAAAATTTGTAGGTCACTTGACCTACAATTGATCACAATTGATGAAAAACTAAAATGACATAAGCATATAAAACAAATTTTAAATAGTGTAATTCCAATAATAATGGTTATCAGAAGATCCGGTGGAGTTCCTAAAAATGTAGATAAACTCATATATCATAAAAGACATATTCAAGTTTCGTTCTACAATAAATTGGTACAATAATGAATAAAGCCCTAAAAATCTTATATAAGATGGAATTATAGAAGAATTAGATATTAATCAATTAATCTACTTCAAAAAGTGTAAATATATTCATAATATTGTAAACAAAAAACTAAAGTCAAATTCGATACTAAAATTGGATAAACGAAACGAAATACATAGTTTTGACACTAGGAACAAATTTAAACTAAATATACCCAAAGCTAGAACGTCCACCGGGGCAATTAAATTATATAACAATCTACGTGATTACATAAAGGATTACAAAAATGTTGAAAAGTTTTAATCATCTCTAAAAAGGCATATTAAAAATTTTCAAAATTAAGATGAGAGCATAAATTATAATTTTAGTTTTAGTAAAAAATTTTTTCGTTTTTCTTGAAAGTTTGAATTTTTTTTTTAACCAATTTCTACTTTTAACTGCAATATCTTAGAAACGGTAGCACCAATTAAGATGAAACAAGATGTATAATGTATATTAAAGATAGTATCATACTCTACAATATTACAGAAAACTAATTCCTATATACTGTGAAACAGCAAAAATATAACGGTTTAAGTGAAATGCTAAAATGTTGAAAAATGAAAATTTTGTAGTGCATTTTTCGACCACTAGATAGAGGCATTGGTGTTAATGGCATATATATTCGGAAACTTGGAGATATAAAGCGTTATGTGATTACATCATCTTAATAGCTCGTCACCCCTGTGCGGAAGTTTATCCAAAATCTTCTATAGAGGTTCTAGAGAATTTAATAACTTTTCTATCGGAAAAAAACATATGTACATACATACACATATTATTTTGAAAATAATGGCAATATAAGAAAAATTTAATTTATTGTCATATAAGTATAAGTACTTAGTATATATTTGTGATTCAGGCAATTTATAATTTTGTAAATCCTACTAACCAAAGTTTGAAAATTTAAATTACAAAAAGCTTTAAATGTCTATATTATAATAGGTATAGCCGTATAGGTATAAGTACAATGTATAAACTGCTGTTAATAGAAAACAAAACAAAAAGAAAAAAACTCAACTCCTCTTAACCTTGAAACACACAAAGAACCGCAACCATCAATCTATTCGTTTCAAATATCGGTCGTTGACTTGCAACAAATTATTTTTTTATTCTTTTGCACGTTCATTTTATTTTGCTTTTTATTGCTTTTTTTGTTAATATTGTACGCATGTAAAATACTACTTTGCTAAACAAAAAGTGAAAAAAATTGAGCAAAATATGTACAGATGTATATAGACATGTGTATGTACAATGTACATATGTCATATGTCATATGTATATACATTATAATGTATTAGAAACTTAGACATATAATTTTTGTAACTTTAATAGTATTTTTTTTCATAATAAAATGATCATTTCTTAATTTGTTGAGCTCAGAACCTTGCCTCATGTGGCGTTCTTGTTAGAGCAGCTTATTTTTTTGTTTATATCCTTAGTCTTTTGTTTATGTCTTTACCTTCTAGGAAATTGTTCCATAACTACTTTCAGTTCCACTCAAATAGAACAAGTTTGGAAATTCAATGCAAAATGTATTTGAATTTGTATATGTATATATGTATGTATACCTAAACAAAATTAGATACCTGGAAATAGAATTTAAGCATTTTCGTTCTAATGGGTCTCCATCGATGTCCTGAAAAAAAAATCTGGAACAAGAGAAAATCTTGAAAAAAAGATCTTGAAATAAAAAAAATCTTGCAAAACAAAAATCAGAAAAAAAAATCTTGAAAACAAAATCTTAAATTAAAATTATTTATTTTTTAAATGATGATTTCAAAAAAAAAATAATTTTAATTGAAGATGGCAGTACGCTATATTTGTATGATTCTTTTATGAACTTTTATGTTTTGTGAAATATTATGTAGAAGGTAAAAATTAACTTTGTTAATTAATATACTTATATAAATATTCCGAAAAAATTGTCAATCGTGATTTTTTTTCAGGAAAATGGCGCGCTTTCACATAATATGATAAAATTAGAAATCACTTTGAGAGAGCAACAAAAACCTTAGCTAACTATCTCATACACATATGCTACTATAATAATATTGAAAAAATAAATATTCAAGAAACCTTAAAAATGAATTTATAAGTTAAATTTAAGGCACGCTTCACATCAGGGTCCATGTCAAGAGCCTTCTGTTGAAACTGACTACCACTTTTTAAAAGATTCGCTAAATTTTGGCTGACTTGGTGCATTATCAACAATCAATAGAATTTTAAAAACAATATTTTTAGCTTTCCAATATTTTTGAGTTTTTTGGTACTCCTTAAGCACGAGGGTTTTCCAAAGTATAAATTAGTAATGGTTTGTTTTTCCAATCTCCAGCTGCATTTCCACATAATAAAACTGTCAGTCTCACTTTTGATACTTTATAACCTGGAGCCCTTTTTTCATCCATTGAAGTAAAAGTCCTACTAGGCATTCTTCTCCAAAATATGCCAGTTTCGTCAGCGTTGAAAATTTGACTTGGCTTTTTCAGTTTTTTCAATTAAAGAATTTCTAAGTTTTTTTAAAACTTTTGTTTATATTGATGTCGAACAAGCATATGAACTTTTTATTTTTTCGGCATTTGATTTAATTCTTCTTATACTGGATTCGTTCATATTGTATCTTTTCGTTATCACTAAAGTTTTTTCACCATTTTCTATTTGCTTTACGATTTCCGTCTTTGGTTCTAAAGTTAAAACTTTTCTTTTTCCAGTTTTTTCCATTTCAGTATTTGGATATTAAAATAATTAAAATTTCTTTCTAATTTATGAAATCACAAAAATCATAAATTCTACTTACACTTACTATATCAAACACGTTGTTTTAATTACAATGTTGTTATTTCTAACGCGACCACGAGAAAACTGAAACAGTATAAAAAAGAATATTTAAAATTAGGGAAATTCCCTATTTTTTTTTCTGATCGAATACCCACATAACAAATTGAGGTAAGTTTCTTATTTTTAAACATTGGATATGGATACATATTGAAAATAAAACATCGAAATATGTACATATGGTAAATTACCTTGTTTTGTTCTAAATTTACGAAATTCACCTACATATTCTAAAAAAAAAATTTTTAAAAACCGCGCAGTGTGAAATTTGAATCGCGCAGTGCGAATATTGGTATCAAAAACTCAACACGCGCAGTGAAAAACCGCACAGATTACTGTATTTGCTATTTTGTAATAAGCCTATAATAAAATATAGATTGGCAGCTTCTCTTTCACTCTAATGTGTTTCCTATTTAAAAAAATTCAGCCAAAAATTATTAATTAATTGTTTTACTCTAATGCAAAGACAGCTGTTTAAATGTTGTACAATTTATGCGTTAAAACATATAGAACTGTTTCTTTCTTCTAAAATCAAATATGTACATCTCACAGTACTTGTATTTATTTAGTTAGTAAGTTTAGTAGAAGAATCAGAAGCAGAAACAAAAAAGTACCTATTGATATTGATAATAAAAAATATAAAAATAAAAGTATAGATGAGAATAATAAATCAAATAATAGGTAAGAGAAATAATTTTAAAAAACAAGGTAGAATGTAAACCAACGGCTTTTAAAAGCGCACATTTCCAAAACACAATACAAACTGTTTAGAATTGTGACTTGCACAAAAATTTGAAAATTTAAAAAATAAAATTTAAGAAATTTTTTGTAATAAGAAAATATGTGAAAATAGGACTTTTTTGGAATTTTGAAGGACTGTAAGTCTGGAACCCTATATAGTTAAAAAAAACCGTTAGCACACGTAAAAGTGTATTACTGGAGCTTTAATTTGTATGTCTTTCCGAGGAAAAATGTGCACAGGTGCTTAAGTTACAGGTGCCTAAAAATAGCAAATTTTCAATTTTTCAGCCCTAATACCTCTTAAACTGGGGTACAAAAAAATTTCTAAAGAAACCTATACTAATTCTAAAAGTTCTTTCTTGTCTCAAAATTTCAGGTTCCTATCTAAAGGCGTGCCGGAGTTATGAAAAAGAAATTTCATGCAAAATATGGTTTTCACATAACGGTAAATTTAAATAGTAAATTACAAAATATTGCATAATTTTGACATTGTTTTATGTAGATAAAAAAGTCTTCTGGCGGTTTTAGATTGCAAAACTATTACGCAGAGCCTGAGATATTTACATCTGAAAATGGGGCTTTTTCGCAATTTTGAAGAGCTGTAACTCTGGAACCCTATATAACTAAAATAAATCTTTAACACACGTTAAAATATATTACTGTAGCTTTAATTTTTATATCTTTCAGAAGTAAAATGTGTACAGGTACCTAAGTTATAGATGTTTAAAAATAGCAAATTTTCAATTTTTGAGCCCTAATAGCTAATAAACAAGGGGTGGCCCAAAAAAATTTCTATTCTAAAAGTTCTTTATTGTCTCAAAATTTCAAACCTCTATCTAAAAGCGTCCCGAAGTTATGAAAGTAGAAAAATCAAGCAAAATTTGGTTTTCACATAACGGTAAATTTAAATACTAAATTTAAAAAAATTGTATAATTTTGATACTAATTTACAAAGTTAAAAAAAATACCTGGAATGACGTTTTCCGATTGAAAAAATCTTGAGCATAATATAAGATATATGCATTTGGAAATAGGGCTTTTTCAAAGTTTGAGGGGCTATAGCTCCGTAATGGATGGGGCTAAATGAAAAAGTTGTTCCACAAAATTATTTTTTTCATGAGACCTACCCATGGTTAAAATTTTTTATCTCTCTTTTTAACGGTGTAGAAGATTTGTAAACAGACGGACGGACGACGAACGGAGAAAGTGAAACTAATAAGCACATTTTTTCAAATTTTTTTTGGAAATGTGCTAATAATTATGCATGATTGAAAATAAATTAGATTGTTTATTTAAGCTTCTAATATTAAAAATCCACTTATTTTTTAAAATTATGTATTTTGGAAACATGTGAAAAGAGTTGTTTTTACATTTACTATATGTATTAGAAAGCCCCTTTACACAGTAACCATAATAAATTTTAAACACTATATTACTATTTATTAATAATCACTTCTATATCTCTATATATATATTTTTTTATATTATTTATACAAATTTATATTATTTTTTATATTATTTAGACACATTTATTTTTTATTTATTTTTTTTTTATAGACACTTCTGACTAACTACTTCACTTTTTATTTTATTTTGATTTCTGTAAAAAAAATATAAAATTCAAAAATATAAAAAGCGCGAAAGTTTCTTTAAGGGAATATTTGCTGGAGAAACTAAATAATGTAAAAACAGCTGTTACTCAAAAAGTGGCTGAAATTTTTTTGTTATGTTGCCTATCTAGTTATTATTATATCTATGGTAGTAAGTATAAATTAATATACATTTGCCGCTTAGTATTAAAAAGTACTGATGTAGCATAATTGGAAAAGTTATTGATTCATAATCGTTAGGTGATACGTTCGAATATTTTGGAAGCACCATATAAACCATAGTTCCAGGAATTGTAAAATCACCTAAATTATTTTAAAATAATGAAACATTAAAAAATAATATAATCAGTGTGAAAGGTAGGTACTCTATTTTATTTTAAAAACAATAAATTGTTCGTACGGGTATTTAAGAGTAGACAAGGGCAACTATATTCTTCCTCGTTTTTTGTTCATTATACCCGTATGAACTATTTTTGATTTTAATTTTTTTACTTGTCTTTTCTTTATCGTTTTCTACAGCGTTTTTATTACATCTGCATACATAGGTATAAGCAGGTTTAAAAATGTACATATTTACACTATGGCCAAAAAATTAATTTGCCACGATTAATACTGGCTAAACTATATAACGCTGCGATGCCACAATATAATAATACACAGATGGAATGTACATATGTATACATATGTATAATAAAATTAAAATAAAAAAAAGCATATTATAGAAAGAATACAAAGCTTTTTGAAATTCTAAACTTCTCTAAAATTTTAAAGAGGTGAATACGCATTTGATTATTTTGTCGATTGCGTTTAATACTCATGTATATACATATACATACTTATTTTTCTCTTGTAATTTAGATAATGTGTTTTATTGATTTTTTTCGTATTCTTGTTTCTATATACATAGTTGTCTTTTCCCTCTATTTTAGTTGTTTGTGAATGACTTGTAACTTATAAAATTAAAAATTAAAGCAAAACTCAATATAAAAAAAATCATATAAAATTTGAAGTAAGTACATAGTATTGTTATTTTTTAGTTAAAAAATATTTTTTCTTTTTAAAAGACATAAAATAAAATATTGGAAAATATTTTATTTCAAGATTAAATTCAAGATTATTTTTTTACCAAAAAATTTTTTTTCAAGATTTGACATTAACTTCGCAATAATATTGTCAACAGTAATATTCGTATTTGAAGCTTCGATGCCTATGATAATTGGTCTATAATATTCGGTAAGACCAGCAAGTAAGATGGCACCCAACCATTCGTCAGTGATTTTGAACCCAATTACATTTAATTTATTTGAATAATCTTTAATTCTTTCAATATATTGTTGTATATTTGCACAATTTTCAAATATTGTAGATATGAGGCTTCTCAGCAGTCCAATTTTCCGCGAAAGTTCCTTTTCTTCATAAGGATTTTGCAAAGTTTCGCAAATTTCAGAAGCAGGGGCACATTTATCAATATGTACATAAATATGCGGCTCGAAACTCAAACACAGCAATGCCAGCTATTCGGCCAATTTTGTTTCCTTTGTTTCGGAAACCGCTCCCGATATACACTCGGAGTAACCATGATACGACAACAAGTCGTGAACTATCACGTATGTTCTCCTTTCAGCTTTTGTACATCGAAATCTTTAATTTTCGACATTTTAAAGTTTAATTTAAAAAATTTATAATTTTTTAATTTTATTTAAAAATGTTTAAAACTTAATTTGTAATTAAATAACTGTACTAATGCCAAATACAGCATGGTCCACACAGTAAAGTTCCTATATTTTTTTTTATTTAAAAAGGAACTTATTTTATTGCAATCACTAAACAATAAAAAATACAATACAATATAATAATACAATAAATAATATACAGTACAATAAAAAATACAAAAAAAAAACAACAGAAATAATTTGCATCAGCATTTGCATTTACACAGTATACAAGAATAAATAAATGATTAAACCACGCTCTGCTTACTGCTACCATGTTGAGGCAGTGTTAATAATACATACGATTATATTACACCTACTGCGCTATGAATATATTTTCTTATAATATTTATAATACACTGATAATTCTATGTAAGCATATTATACAAATAATATGTATAGTTAAATATACAAAAATATTACAACAGTATCTAAAAAAAATAATTAGGAATGATTTTAGAGTTGGTTGCAAAGTCAGGGTTCCAGTAATTTGGTTAGCGTTTGGGGCCGGCAGCCTTCATTTTTTTTCTTTTCAAATCATCATTTCCAAAAAAAATAATTTTCATTCAAGATTTTATTTTCAAGATTTTTTTTTCAGGTTTTGTTTTTCAAGATTTTTCTAAATTCAAGATTTTTTTCAAGATTTTTTTTCAGGATTTTTTTTGCTAATATATGTACCTATTTAATGTTTGGGGCATACGTAATTTATAATTAGAAAAAAAGAGCACACAGTAATTGATTAGCCAATTTTTTTACAAACACATTTAAACTTACGGCTTTTAACTTTTATCTAAAAACAAACATTTTAGTTACTTACGCCTTTAGGGAAATTTTAGTACAGAGTAGATAAAAATAAAAAACTACTTTTAAAATGTGCACATCAACTTTTTTTCCTTTATATATGTATATAAAATTAAAGTTAAAAACTATAGTTATATTGCTTTCGGCCTTATCTACTTTAGAATTTTTAGTGTTAGGTACACATCTTTAAAAAATATGTAATATAATTAGATAATATGTACATATGTATATGTAATTAATAATTACTAATTAGAAATAAGAGTTATTAACAAAACGAGGAAGAGTGCAGTAGAGTAGACTATATCAACTCTGTGATACCTGTATTATATTTAGTTTCTATATAACTTGTCATCTTTTAAACAATTTCAGATGTTCTACTACCGACGTTATAACTACCGAGATATATTTATGTAAATTGTAGAGTTGTATGACAGCTACCAAAGTCTATTGCACCAGCCCAACCAAATTTTACAGAAGTTGTTGCCATAAAGCTTGATTTTCATTTGCAAGATTGCAGACGCCTAGCTTCATTAAGTTCCAACAGGTGCAAGAAGCCTGAACCGGCTGCTCTAGACCAACCAAAATTTACAAAAGTGTTTGGCATTTAACTCGATACCTCTTCACACAATTTCAGATACTTAGCTTCAATAGATACTGAGTTATTCTCATTTAAAAAAGAAGTTGTATGGTAGCTATACGATCTCCACCACAACCAAATTTTACAGAAGTTGTTGCCATAAAACTTGATCATCATTTGCAAGATTTCAGACGTCTAGCTTAATTAATTTCCAAGAAGTGCAAGAAGCCTGAACCGGCTGCTCTAGACCAACCAAAATTTAAAAAACTCGACACCTCTTCACAAAATTTCAGATATCTAGCTTTAATAGACACTGAGTTATTCTCATTTAAACAGAGAAGTTGTATGGCAGCTACCCGAACCTGTCGCTTCAGCACAACCAAATTTTATAGGTGTTGTTGGCTTATAACTTGACACGATTTTGCAAAAATTTGGGATAGCTAGCTTTAATAGATACTGAGTTCTTTCTATATAAAGAAAGAAGTTGTATGACAGCTACCCGGCGGCCAAAAGAGCTGGATTTAAACAGCAAAACTAATAATGCTGCAAAAGTGACGTAACAAAATTTTAGCGTCCTAACTCCTTTACTTTTTGAGTTATCGGGTGGACGGACGTACGTCCATAGCTTAGTCGACTCAGAATTCGATTCTAACAAAAATTTTTTGGCGTCCTAGCTCCTTTATTTTTTGAGTTATCGTCCGGACGGACGGACGGACGGACGGAATTCGATTCTGAGCCGATCCATACCTTTGACACTATATCTAGCTCGACTCCTTTAAGGTGTCACAAAAGTAATGGCAAATTTATTATACCCTTGAACATAGTTCATACGGGTATAAATATTTACCGGATTTTTATAATTCATTTTGTAAAACCTCAATTTATTTTGCAGATATACATATATATATTTAGATTTTTCCTAAAATTAAAGGATTATACCCGAGATGAAGTGCAGAGAGTAAAAGCTTAATAAGGGGTCAGCTTTTAACAAATTTACACGTACCCTTATGTAAAAAAATAGTGGACCAACTATAAATCTTGAAATAATACAAAAACCATTTACTTTATTCATTTTGGTCCAAAGAGAAAATTAAAGTCGCAGCTTTTTTACATACTACATTAAAAAAAAATATTTTAAAACTAGCTGTTGGCCCGTCATAAAATGACGGAGTTAATTATGGTAGATTTTATTTCTATTCACATAGGTATTTGTTTTTGCAATTTCGGAATAATGTATAATTTGTACTTTGCCAAATAATGTAGTAAATAAAAAAAAAGTTATATTTGTAATTTATATACATACAAAAAAAAAATATTATGTTTCCATCCGGAATCGTACCTCCACACTACCGTGTCAGAGTCAGACACACTAAATATATATACTAATAAGAAAAAATGAAAAAACACTATAAAAATATTTTGTAACTAAATTAAGCTAATTTAATGTAAAAAGTGTATAGTTATAAAAAATTATCATGCACGAAAAAGGTAGAATAAAAAAAACGATTTGAATTTGAAACCAAAAATAATAAAATACTCATTGGGGTACCTACTACCCGTATGTATACACACAGTTCCAATTTCAGTTATCCCTGTGCTAATACGTTATACTCGCACACCAACAAATTTATTTGGGTAGGTACCCGTAATAAAATTACCATCTAAAAGCCATCAATATATAGTGTTATTTCAATATATAGTGTTATTTTTATACCCGTACGATAGGATCGGGTATAATAAAATTACTCCTCCGTTTGTAACACCTCGAAACAAGCGAGCTAGATATACTTTCAAATGTATGGATCGGATCAGAAAAAAATTCTAAGACGTTTGAGCCATGTCCGTCCGTCCGTCCGTCAGCACGCTAACTCAAAAACTAAGAAAGCTAGAATCTTGAAATTTACACAAAATCTGAGAGCAATTTGTAGGTTCCCTATTTTTTTTGATTGAGTTTGGACCAAAACTTAGGGTAGCTCTCGAACACCTAACTTTTAGATTCCCACATTTTTTTGAAATAGAGCTATGAAATTTTAACTGCTGATAGATCTCACAAAAATATTAATTTTATTTTTTATAACTTTTTTTTGTAGCCCCACCCGTTACGGAGCTACAGCTCTCCAAAGGTTCAAAAAAGCTCTATATTTAAATTGTTATAGCACAAGTTGTATAAGGTATATCTTCATTTTGAAAACGCCAAACGATTACTACTTTTATTAGTTTTAAAAGTATATATACAATAAATATATATTTGTGGCATACGGTGTCTTAATTTACCGTTATGCGAAACTCAAATTTTGCAAAATCCTTTAACCCTTCTATCTTCTAAACGGTTTAAGTTGGAAACTTGAAATTTTGACAGAAGTTAGTCATTTCAGAAATTTTTTTTGTATCACGCCCCGTTTAGGAGCTGTAAGGGGTCAAAAACTGAAAATTTCCTATTCTTAAACACCTGTAACTTGAACACCTGTTCAAATTTTTTTGCAGTCATACACAAAAATTAAAGCTTCAACATTATACTCTTATTTCTGTTAACAACTTTTTTTAATAATATAGGGTTACTTTATAATTGACGAAAGTGTTACTTGATTTTTTCAAATTTTCTAACAAATTTCTTTAACGAATTTTTTGCATTTTGTTTTACTCGATAATTTGAAATTGTTGAGGATATAATGCGTAGTACAAAAAAATGTAAATAAATAAACAACATAACGGTTGCTTGAAGAATTTTTATTGATATGATATTTATATATATACATACTTATATAATATCATGTTTATTTACATATCGTATATGTCACTAGTGAATGAATGATAAGAGTATATATGTATATTATATAGCGCCGTATTTACATACATATATGTATTTTATTGTACTTATAAGAAATTATTCTGTCAATGGAATATTTAAATATAATATAATATAATGTTTAAAATTAGATTTATTATTTTGTACTAAGTAAATTTAATATACATTTACCGCTTAGTATTAAATGGTACTATAGAATATTTGAAAAAGTTTTGGATTGATAATCGTTATGTGGAAGGTTAGAATCTGCTTTTGAAGAATGTACATATAAACATATAGTTTGAATATATGTACAACCCATAGTTCTGGAAATTATAAAATTCACCCAAATTATTTTAAAATACTAAAATATTAAAAAAATAATATTGTAAGCAGAGTGACAGGATGTGAACATACTAACGGTTCGTACGGGTATCTAAGAGTTGACAAAGGCAACTGTATTCTTCCTCGTTTTTATTTTAGAACAGTGGATATGGAAAATATAAATTATGATATGTATGTATAAAAATTATGATATAATTGGTATTTTAGAATCACTTTAAATTCCCTCCTAATTCAGATTTTCGGACATACATATATGTATACTTATTCTGGAAAAAGGGGCAAATCTGATTTCGCAACCGTCTATAAAATTTCTTCAAAATAGATATATACGCATAAATGTATATGTATATATCCTGGCTGGCCAAAATTTGCAAAATAACTGTATCTGATTTTATAGTTGTCCGGGGCATAAATTGAAGTTTAGTCTAGAAAGTTTACTCTAAACGATATTATTACATTATTAATTACTACCATTATCCAGCCAATGGTGTAGTTGTTAAGACACCGACCTTTCATACGTAAGGTCTCGGATTTAAACCCCGGCTGGGTCATATAGATAAATAAAAAATATTAGACATTTTTCTTATAATATATAATTAATAGAATATAATTAAATTAAAAATAAGTATATATGTATGTCCTATAAATTATAATTTATTATCAAATTGTTAATAGCTATATAATAAAATAATAATAAACTATAATTCTTGTATAAGATAATAAATAGATGGCGTAGAAATAAAAGAAAGGTCTTATAGTCTTGTACAATAGCAATACAGTCGAGTAATATACAATACAGTCGAGTAATCAACGGCTTGGTGAAATTAATGATTCCAGAAACTAAAACTTAGTCAAATATGAATAAATAAATGACTTAGTGGATGCCCAATGCTCCTTATAGAAGTGGCAAGGAGAAAAATAAAAAAAAAAAATATTATCATTACAAAAGGAAAATTCGGACTTTTGACTCACTTGAAAAAAAAAGAAGTGCCATGGGATATATATAGAAGTCCATGAGATATATAGAAGATTATAATAAAATTAAAAAAAAATTTCTTTTTAACAAAACAAAAAATTCGAAACAAATTAAAGATTACCCATTACAATTTACAATTATAAGCAATTATAAAATATTCCTGCTTCCTATAATATTTGTTTGGCTTTCTTTATTTAAATATATAAAATGACATTTTAAAATTATTAAAAACATTTTGTTTGTATTTATGTATATATGGGTTTGGATGTTTGTCAAATAAACTTAATTAAAAAAAAAAAAAACAATTCGAAGAAATTAATGAATGAAAAATAATTTTTTTTTGTTTTTTTATTTTTTTTTTCTTTCCCTTTACCCTTTTGTAATGTATCATAGTTTTAAAAAATAAAAATATTTCCAATTAAAAATTATATCTATACTGTATACATTATAGCTATGTATATTTTATTTTGTTTCTATAATAGAACACATCAATCACAACACTTTAAATTGGATGCCTTTGTCACACATCATTTTTCTGGACAAATATTTATATTAATATAATGTTTTCATTCATAAATATGCATTTAAAAAATTGTTTCCCTTTAAATTTTTTATTTTAAAAGCTGCTTAAGATAAATTGCCTCAATATCTCAATAGTATACGTCGAGACTACTTTCATACTTTAAAATTTTGCACACGCTTATATGGCTATAATCGAGACTCACATCTATTATAAAATTATTATGTATGAACTATGTTCAAGGGTATAATAAATTTGCCATTACGTTTGTGACACCTTAAAGGAGTCGAGCTAGATATAGTGTAGAAGGTATGGATCGGCTCAGAATCGAATTCTGAGTCGATTAAGCCATGTCCGTCCGCACGATAACTCAAAAAATAAAGGAGCTAGGAAGCTAAAAAAAATTTAACGTCACTTTTGCAAAATTGTTAGTTTTGCTATTTAAATCCAGCTTTTTTCGCCGCCGGGTTCGAGTAGATACCATACAACTTCTTTCTTTATCTATTATATCTATTGAAGCTAGGTGTCTCAAATTTTGCAAAATTTTGTCGAGTTACAGGCCAACAACACCTATAAAATTTAATTGTGCTGGGGCGACAGGTTTGGATAGCTGCCATACAACTTCTCTTTTGTAATGTGAATAACTCAGTGTCTATTGAAGCTAGGTATCTGAAATTTTGTGAAGAGGTGTCGAGTTAAATTCCAAAAACTTTTGTAAACTTTGGTTGGCCTAGAGCAGCCGGTTCAGGCTTCTTGCACCTGTTGGAACTAAATGAGTTAGGTGTCTGAAATCTTACAAATGATGATCAAGTTTTATGGCAACAACTTCTGTAAATTTTGGTTGGGTTGGTGCAATAGATTGGGGTAGCTGTCATACAAATCCACAATTTACATAAATATATCTCGGTAGTTATAACTTCGGTACTAGAACAACTGAAATTGTTTCAAAGATGATCAAGTTGTATATAAACAGGATATATTACGTTCATACGGGTATCCCAGAGTTGACATAGTCTACTCTACTGCACTCTTCTTCGTTTTTAATTTAATTTTTGCAACACTCTTTGTTTACAATTTTTACACATTGAAGTCTTATTACCTTCTATTTCCTACAATTTTATAATAAAAGTGCATAAGTGTTGGTGACCCAGCAAAAATTTTAGAGGTGTGGCTTAAGAGAGAAACTTCTTGTACTAATCTCTATTCTTTGATATTTACTTATTTAGAAATTAGAAAGCTTATTAAAGCAGCTAGCGTTTGATTAAATGTATACTTTATAGAGCTTGTGTTATAACATTTTCAATATAGTTTTTTTCGAAATTTGAGGGTATTTGCGTACTACCGTAACATGTGGGACTACAAAAAAGAGTTGTTTTTGAAATTTCATTTTTTGTTAATCCGTAGTTAAAATTCCATTGTTTTATGGTAAAAATTGTAGAAGTATTGTAACACCCAGATGGACATATAGACAGAGTGAAACTAATAGGAACATTTTTTCAAAATTTATGAAAATGTTCTAAAAATCAATAATTGTAAACACCCAGATGGATATACGGATAAAGTGAAACTAGTAGGCGCATTTTTTCATTGCTGTACAATATGATGTAGTTTTATATTTTGCTTTAATTTTGTAATTAATATGTGCTTTAATATGTACGTAAATCCTGCTTTATTTACTCTAAAATATGATAAAAATCTAAAAAAAGGTAGATTTTAAAACATTTAAACGAAAAATTAGCAAATTCTTACTTTTTTGTTCGGATGTCTAAAGGACAAGAACGGTCCTTTAATGTTCGACGAATTCTTAATAAATTTACATCATCATCATCATCGTCACATCATCCTCATCATTCTCAATAAAAAACTTATACTTGCAAACATTTTTTAAAACTTCCGAACTTGTTTTTAAATTAA
The DNA here is from genome assembly GCA_947095535.1 of Poecilobothrus nobilitatus. Classification (NCBI taxonomy): domain Eukaryota; kingdom Metazoa; phylum Arthropoda; class Insecta; order Diptera; family Dolichopodidae; genus Poecilobothrus; species Poecilobothrus nobilitatus. The sequence continues at coordinate 269,273,414 of OX352774.1, forward strand.
AATTAAACTTTTGTTTTATTTTAATAAAAAATTAAAACTTCCAAACGATTCAAACAACTTATTTTAATTGAATAGCTACAAATATTATTCAAACGTTTAAATTTGACATTTCAAACACAGTTTTTACAAATAAAATTCTAACATGCCAATGGCAGCACTTTTTTTAGGCTAACAAAGTTACAACCTCTTTACAACTGCTAAAGTTGTTATTCACAATAAAAATATTTAGTTATGTTTATTCATTTGGGTTGTGTTGTGTAATAAACAACTCAACTAAAAAGTGTTGTTAGCCACAATAGCACGATATAATATCGATGCCATATTATTATTTTGTTGATAACGCAAAATTTGAACGGTAAAATTTTTGTTAGCAGATTCAATATTAATGTTATGTTTGTTTTGTATTTGTTTACAGTTTTTATTATTTTTTACTTCTAATATTTTTGAATGAAAAAAAAAATCATGTACATATGATGTATGCCTGGATGTATGTATGAATGTACATATTTTTACAATTAATGCTTTGCTTATTTATTATTGTTATTGAATAAAAAAAATGATGTTAAATTATTAGAAGTTATTTTGCTTTGATATAAATTATTATGTAAAAAATCTTAAAAAATCTATGAATCTTAGCATTATACTTTTCGTGTAATAGTGGTCGGTCCTGTGGTGGAGATAGCTAATTTTTTTTTCCTTTGTTATGATAATTTGATTTCTGAAAACTTAGATTGGGGTTTCGCAATATGGTATTTAATGCTATACTTTTCAGCACTATGGACTATGCTCGTCGAGGATGCCGTCCAAATATTTTCTTCCAGTTCTAATTTTGAAAAAGTATCAGGAACTTTGTTAGTGAATCGGCTTAAAAAGTAATTCATAATTGAATTCTTGTATTCTCGTATTTTTAAATGTTTTGCGGTTTTCTCATTTTTTTTATGAAACACCTGAATTATTAAGCGAAAATGCTAAAATTCATTTACGTTCTTTAAGTTTTCTGAAAGTTTTTTCGGGCATTTAATGTTTTTAATTGCCAATATGTTTTTGGAATCAATTATTCTTTTATTGGTATTACGTACCTCAAATATCAAGTTTCATCCTATTATCTATAAACATGAAAATTATATTCGTCCAACCCTAGAAATATTATATTATATATTCCCAGGTGTTCTACTTTTCTTTCTCCACCAAAAATTAGCATGTAGTATTTTTATGAGTTTTATTCGAGATATAAGTTTCGTTTATATCTTAATTTGGCGAGACGCTGATTTTAAATTAACCATTGTCAAGTATTTTGAGCCTCCAAGATGTTTCTATTGTGTTTGATTTGAATATATCTGGTATTGGTATTGGTATTCAATTTTTATAAGTCAATCACCGTTTGTTATTTTTTTCAACAATCTAGAGTGGTCAGTTGTAAGTAATTTTTGACAGTCTTATGATTTTATCTTCCAAAAGCTTATAAATTTATTTTTCGACCTCTTTCTACTATTATTCCTACATATTTGCTGGATACGAGTAGAAATTGGTTCGTCTGTTATTCTTTATTTATTGTCATAAATCTTTATTAGCTTTTATAAGCACTAAATATAAGCATATACATTTTCCAGCTACCCGGATCTGTTGATTAATCTAACCAAATTTGGCCGAACTCGTCGGCATAAAACTTAACTTGTTTTGAAAAATTATAATTATCTAGTTTATATAGACACTGATTTATGATCATATAAAAAAAGAAGTTATATGTGGTAATTATATTTGTGTCCTCTGATGGGACTATTTGGCAGTATATATTATATATAACATACTTATTATACATCGTTGAAAAGTGTGTATGAATAGATCATTCTAACGGGATAATAATTAATAAAGGGTGTCTTAGAAAATCTCAGATATATAGTGATTTTTTTTGAAAGCTTGAATTTTTTTTTTTTTAATTCCCACTTTTAACTGCAATGTCTCCGTAGTACCGATTAAAATGAAACAAGATGTATATTAACGATAGTATTATGCTTTACAATATTGTAGAAAAAAGTTCCAGTTTATTGTCTTACGGGAAAAATGTAACGGTTTAATTAAAACAGTACAAAATGTTTAAAAAATTTTGTAATTGAATTTTTCGACCACCAGATAGCATTTCCGCAACCAGATAGCGTTTCCGCAATATACATATTCGGAAACGTGACGTTATACAGTACGGTTACGTTATGACGTCGTTACGTAACTCCACCACCCCTATACGGAAGTATCTCCTTATTATTTGTACTATACTTATATTTATTATAACTCTTCGACTGAGAAAAATAATAAATTTTTTTTAAATTATAAATATTAATGCCCGTGTTCACACTATAATGCAATTGCAATTGTAAGATGTAATTGCAAAAGCTCTCCCCGTTCACACTATGCTGTCAGTTACAATTGCAACTTTATATGTGTGCGTTAATATTATCATTTCAATATGAATGATTTTGTGTATATCATAAAACATTTTTTTGACCTGATTAAATTTTTAGCACATTTCCAAAAAAAATTTGAAAAAATGTGCTTATTAGTTTCACTCTGTCTGTCCGTCCGTCCGTCCGTCCGTACGTCTGTTTACAAAATTTCTGCACCGTTAAAGATAGAGAAAAAAATTTTTAACCATGGGTAGGTTTCATAAAAAAAATAATTTTGTGGAACAACTTTTTCATGTAGCCCCATCCATTACGGAGCTACAGCCCCTCAAACTTTGAAAAAGCCCTTTTTGAAATGCATATATCTTATGTTCTGCTTAAGATTTTTTCAATCTGAAAACGTCATTCGACAGGTGTTTTTTTTAACTTTGTAAATTAATATTAAAATTATACAATTTTTTTAAATTTAGTATTTAAATTTACCGTTATGTGAAAACCAAATTTTGCATTGTTTTTCTTCTTTCATAACTCCGGCACGCTTTTAGATAGAGGCTTGAAATTTTGAGGCAAGAAAAAACTCTTACAATTAGTATAAGTTTGCTCAGAAAATTTTTTTGGACCACCCCTGTTTATGAGCTATTAGGGCTCAAAAATTGAAAATTTGCAATTTTTAAACACCTGTAACTTAGGAACCTGCACACATTTTACTTCGCCAAGATATAAAAATTAAAGCTACAGTAATATATTTTTACGTGTGTTAAAGGTTTATTTTAGTTGTATAGGGTTCCAAAGTTGCAGCTCTTTAAAATTGCGAAAAAGCCCCATTTGCAGATATATATATCTCAGGCTCAGCGTAATAGTTTTGCAATCTAAAACCGCCATAAGATCAAAAATTTTATTATCTATATAAAACAATATGAAAATTATGTAATATTTTGTAATTTACTATTTAAATTTACCGTTATGTGAAAACCACATTTTGCATGAAATTTCTTTTTTCATAACTCCGGCACGCCTTAAGATAGGAACCTGAAATTTTGAGACAAGAAAGAACTTTTAGAATTAGTAAGTTTCTTTAGAAAATGTTTTGGTAGTATCCCCTCTTTAAGAGTTATTACGTCTCAAAAATTGAAAATTTGCTATTTGTGTTAACGGTGTTTCTTAGTTATATAGGATTCGGGACTTACGGCCCCTCAAAATTTCAAAAAAGTCCTATTTTCACGTTTTTTCTTATTACATGAAATTTTCAAATTTTTGTGCAAGTCACAATTCTAAACAGTTTATATTGAGCTTTGGAAATGTGCGCTTTTAAAAACCGTTGGTTTACATTCTACCTTGTTTATTGCTGTTTTACATTTATTGGTGACTTGCAATTGGTTCAACTGCTAAATTTTGGTTGAAAAGCTGCAACTACTTATTCGTCGTTTTTTTTCGCATAAATTCGTTTTAAAGCGTTTTTTAGGAGAAACGAGGAAGTGGGAATGAGAATGAAGAAGTTACAACTGCAGAATATACCTAAGTGTCAACAGAGGTATTAACAACTACTACTACTTTATCGTGTTGTTGTTTAGTATTTTTAGTTTCGCAATACAAATACATGCATAAATGAATGCAAATAATTAATATAAATAGCTGATATAATATAATTAAAATAATAGATATGAAATAAAAACACAAAAACCAATTGGTGGACCACGAAGCCACAAAATGTTTGTGGTATTGTCTCTAGCCAGCGTTGGACATAACGCCATAACACAATTTTTTTAATTGAGAGTTTGTTTTAATTCAATTTAAATTTGAGTAAAATTTGTTGGCAGAAAATACAAATAGGTTTGTTCAATTTTTTTAAAAAGTTTTTTTAACTAAAATTTTTACCAAATTCGAACTAAAGGTATAAAATTATAACAAAATACATATACATACAAAATAAAATTAATTACAATTTAAGGAATTTTACAAGTGATAAGAGTACCTAAAGTTAATACTGTTTCACGCGTAAAAATTGAATGCAAATTATTGAGTTTCTATATTTACTCTCTATATGAGTTTCTATATCTACTCTCTCTCAACCTTCCCTCTTGTCCCAATATTGTTTAGTAACGCGTTTTTAATTATTTATTTTAATGACATCCATTGTCAACATAAACATCATGAATTTTTTGAATTTTATTTTTCTTTGCAGAGAACATGCGTGATAAAATGAAATTAATTATTTTTTTTAATCCTATTTTATATTTTAACTTTCAACTAAGTATACACATTCTAGTTACTGTATTAGTCTTTATTTTAGGGAAATATAATTTTACAAAAAAATAATTTGATATTGTATTTGCTTACAGTAGGGCTTCTATAAAAAAATTTTGTTGAAACGAGCAAAAATACAGTTGCCCTTTTCAACTCTTTAATATCTGTACGAACCCGTTATTGTGTTTAAAATACAATATACTCTACTTGTAATATTATTTTTTTTTAATAATTTCGGTGAGTTTTATAATTTCTGAAACTATGTATGTGGTTTATATATGATTCTTCGAACGCGTATTAGAACCTATCATCTAACCATTATAACTCCAAAACTAATGAATGGGACTTTAATGAATCTTTAAAGCATCAAAACTATGATAGACGAGATTATCTACAACAGAAAAGAAAAAGTTTTTTATTTAGTAGTTAGATTTCACTGTGATAAATAAAACTATATTTGCAAGAACAAAAGAAAATAAAAATTCAAAAAAAGAAAACCTATAACTTTCTCAAAACGTTCCCAACCCCTACATAAAGGGTTAAGGAGACTGCTCAAAGTCACGCAATATGCCTGAATGTTAGTTTTGTTCTCTGTAGATTCCGCTTTAAAAAATATTTTGAAAATCGTAAAATTTACGTCGTGAATTTTTTGTAAACTTTTAGTTTTTAATTTTTCTTTTTTTTATTGAAAAAGGAAACCATTTTTTTTGCTGTTCTCCAAATGGAACCCTTAAATAAAAAAAAATTTATTAAAAATTTTTAGAAAGTTGGTATTGTTATTTTATAAAGTTTGTTTTCATTTCAGAATTATTTTTTTATTTCTTAGAGTTACATAATAATACATAAAATCAATACATAAAATATTTTATGCTAAACATTTTTAAAATAAGTATAAAATGTATGTATATGGGCTAACCAATTATTTATTATTAGAAAAATTAGCATCAATCAAACATTTCATCATTAGCATTTTAAACTTCAATATTAAAAAGAATATACTCATAGAAATTACAAACAAGAAAAATGTAAAGCAACGGTTTTTAAAGGCACATATTTCCAACAATACAAACTGTGTAGAACTTTGACTTGCACCAAAATTTCAAAAATATTCTTAGAATTTCATATAATAAGAAAAAATGTTAAAAACAAACATACACTTTCATCAATTTTCAGAGAATTCTACATAATAAAGAAAAACGATTAACACGTGTAAAATAATAAAGTTGAAGCCTTCATTTTTGAAAAAATGTGTACAGGTGCCAAAGTATAGATGTCTAAAAGTTTGGAAACTTAAAAAAAGTCTAAATTTTTGGAAACTTATACTAATTGTAAAAACTCTTTCCTATCTCAAAATTTCAAGTCCCTATCTAAAATCGTTGCTAAGTTATTAAGAAAGAAAAATCATGGAAAATTAAAATTAATAACTCTCAAATAGGGGGTGATACAAAAAATTTTCTGAACAAACTTATACTAATTCTAAAAGTTATTTCTTATGTAAATGTATATTTAAAATTTGTTGGATTAAAAATGCAATTATAATATGATTGAGTTGGATTGAAATGTGTGATTAAATAAAATATGTATGGTATGTAGTGTGTTCACTACAACACCACAGTCTGTGTGTTTACAAAACTTCTATATTGTTTGAAATAATAAAGCAATGCAATTTTAAGCATCGATAGATTTCATGAACAAAATAACAATTGTGCAATATTAGCGATTTAAATATTTGTTAAGTGTTTCATGAATTAATCTGATTTTGTACTTTTTCCTTTAACTAGCAATCTGTTGATTGCTTCGAATTTCCCTTATATGGTTCTATAAAAAGGTATTATGAACATCTCCGGAGGTCTCGTTCGAGTATTATTGTTTAATAAAATTTTACTCCGAATGAACGCCGAATTCATAGTTTTATTTAAAATATCCGTAAAAAATATTACAACAGCTAAATCAAAAAGTTTCTTTGAACTGATTCAATATTATTACTAAATATACTATATATAATGTGATATCTTTAAAATTCGTATTTCCTACATATTGATTACATTTCCTTTTTGAATTAATAAAATTCGAAAATAATTTTGCATTAAGCCTTAAATTTGAATAAGTTCAATCAAGATATAATTTATAACTGCTTTCTACTTCGACTTTAAAATGGTTAAATAAGAGAGAAAATTATTTTAGAACTAATTTAGTTAATCAATAGCTATCACGCTGAAGGTAAATATAATTTTGGCCCTTAGGGGCCTCGGTGGTCTAGTGGGTAAGAGCGTATAAAATACGCTGTAAACGCCGAGGGAGTGTGGGTTCGAATCCCACATACGTCGTAAGAGTTATTCCCCCTTACGACATTTACAGCCATGCCTGAAGAGGAAAGGCTATGTAATTTCCTGTCCACATTTATGTGACTGAGAAATGCATTAAAAAGATAAAAAAAATTATAATTTACCTTATAATTTATAATTCTATTATAGGACATGTAAATATTATTATAAATCTTTTTAGCACATTTCCAAAAAAATTTTGAAAAAATGTGCTTATTAGTTTCAGTCTGTCCGTCCGTCCGTCCGTCCGTCCGTCTGTTTACAAAACTTCTACACCGTTAAAAATAAAGAAAAAAAAATTTTAACCATGGGTAGGTCTCATAAAAAAAATAATTTTGTGGAACAACTTTTTCATGTAGCCCCCCCCATTACGGAGCTACAGCCCCTCAAACTTTGAAAAAGCCCTATTTTTAAATGCATATATCTTATGTTCTGCTTAAGATGTTTTCAATCTGAAAACGTCATTCGACAGGTATTTCTTTTATCTTTACCGTTATGTGAAAACCAAATTTTGCATGATTTTTCTACTTTCATAACTCCGGCACGCTTTTAGATAGAGCCTTGAAATTTTGAGACAAGAAAGAACTTTTAGAATTAGTATAAGTTTGCTCAGAAAATTTTTTTGGACCACCCCCTGTTTATCAGCTATTAGGGCTTAAAAATTGAAAATTTGCTATTTTTAAACACCTGTAACTTAGGAACCTGTACATATTTTACTTCTGCAAGATATAAAAATTAAAGATACAGTAATATATTTTTGCGTGTGTTAAAGGTTTATTTTAGTTATAAAGGGTTCCAAAGTTGCAGCTCTTCAAAATTGCGAAAAAGTTCTATTTTCAGATGTATATATCTCAGGCTCTGCGTAATAGTTTTGCAATCTAAGACCGCCAGAAGATCGAAAATTTTATTATCTATATAAAACAATATGAAAATTATGTGATATTTTGTAATTTACTATTTAAATTTACCGTTATGTGAAAACCATATTTTGCATGATTTTTCTACTTTCATAACTCCGGCACACTTCTAGATAGAGGCTTGAAATTTTGAGACAAGAAAGAACTTTTAGAATTAGTATAAGTTTCTTCAGAAAATTTTTTGCTAGCACCCCCTCTTTAAGAGTTATTATGCCTCAAAAATTGAAAATTTGCTATTTTTAGGCACCTGTAACTTAGGCATCTGTACAAATTTTTCTTCGGCAAGACATAAAAATTAAAGCTTCAATAATATATTTTTAGGTGTGTTAACGGTTTTTCTTAGTTATATAGGATTCCGGAATTACGGCCTCTCAAAATTTCAAAAAAGTCCTATTTTCAGATTTTTTCTTATTACATCAAATTTTCAAATTTTTGTGTAAGCCACACTTCTAAACAGTTTGTATTGAGTTTTGGAAATGTGCGCTTTTAAAAACCGTTGGTTTACATTCTACCTTGTTTTTAAGTATCATTAGTTGTTGTCCGTAATTTTTAAATTGTATTGGAATAAAGTCACATTAAATACCGACATCTATTTTCTTTTATTAAACGTACACTTACAATTTAATTTTTAGGAATTTATAAATTTATTATTTACTATTATCTTATTTCCTTTATTTCGTTCTGATTTTAAATATTTGCCCCAAGCTTTGTTCTTCTTGTTTTTAAACTCTTCAGATTAAGAGTAAACCAAGGCGGACTGCTGTTTACGCATCTAGTAGGAATACGCGGAACAAACATAATATCTAAGCTAGAATCTATAATAAAAAAGTTTTTTAACCAAGCAGATTTAACATTGCTTTTTTATAGAATAGGCGAAAATAAGAAAGGGAAATAAAGAGGACAAAATTATTATTTTTGAGATAAGATTTTTTTTTATTTTTGATTGTTTGTTGTTTATCTTTTTTTCGACACTTCAGCAGTTTACATATAATATTTATATTAAATTTATATTGTTTAAATTAATTTGTTATTGTTTTTTCATTGAATGTTCTGAAGAAAAAAGAAAAGAAGAAAATAACAACATAATCAATTTTGTGTTATACAAAAAACGAAGCAAAGGAAAATTTAATTTACGAACTCATTTTGCATTGTCGTATATGTATGTTTATGTATGTATGTATTAAAAAAAATGTAGACGTCATATAAATCAATGATGCACTTGCACATGCAGTATTTACATTAAAATGTCAAAAGTATATTTTTTTGCTATCTATTATATAAAAGCCGTAAGTGTTTGCAACAATATTTTTCATAGTCATAACTTTTCATAGCAATATTTTTCATAGAAAAAATTGAATATTTATAGGGTTTGGTACATAATCCCGCAAAAAACAATCCAGACAATAAAAATCCCGAATTCAAAATCCCCAAAACAAAACCACGAAATTACGAAATGCCGAAAATAAAAATACCAAAATTACGAAACGCCGAAAATGAAAATCCCGATATTGCAAAATCTCACATAGACAAACATAATATATAGATATAAATATGTATTCCGGAAAAGGGGAATACTCAGATTTTGAATCCAACTATTAATACTTACAGTAAAAAATTAAATTCTCACATTTCCAAATGAAAAATAAATAATTTTGCTACCCCGCTACAAAATTATTGAAACCCTAATTTTGAATTCAACTCTAAAATCAATACTAATGTATGTTCATGCATGCAGGTTTCCATGACATAGTATTCAATTTTTACATTCCATTAAAAAAATAGTGAATTTTATACGAATTTAGACATTTTTATGAAAAAAAAATTATTTTTGAAGAAGTGGGGCTTCCGTCCCCAAACTCCCACTACAAAATTTTTCTTTAATTTTCTTAGTGTTGTTATCTGCGTTTTTACGTTTATTTAAATTTATTCTTATTATTATTAAAAAGTTAAGTATTCTTACTAATGAAGCGAACATAGTTCTTAAAAAACGTTTTTAAGATAAATAAAAAATATATTAGAACAGAAAGATATCATCATAATATTTAATCTGTAAATGATAGACATTTAAAACCTTTTTACTCCATTATTCACCAACCGACTTTAATTTTTTTTGTTTTAAATGATAAATATTCAGTACAGCCATCTTACAATATTAATATTTTTCCAAAATTTCTAACTTTCATTATTAATTTTCCATTTTTATAAAAAACTCATGTAAAGAATATACATATGTATCATATAGTATGTACATATATCTAATCTATACCTATAATATATATATTCAAATAAAATTTTAAATTGCTTTTTTGTTTTTGCTTTTTCTTTCTAAATACATAAACAAAATTTTAAAATGATAGTTTGTCATTTTAGGATTTTTTATTTGAGTAAATATGAAATGTACATAATGAAATGTACTGTACATAGTTTCTTTATGATAAAATAAAAAACAAATGCTTATTTCGTTTTTTAACTAAAAAAGGAACTATGAATTAAAATTAAATATAAATCAAGCTCTTTTGAGGGCTACCAAATACTAATTAGTTAGAGTTAATTAAAGAAATTATAAATATGTATTAGCTACAAATAATTGTGGTTAACCAAAGTTATTTATCAAACAATCTGAAATTTCGAGTTCAACGTATAAATAAGAAAAAAAAACAATAATAAAATAAAAATCTTTTTGAGTACTACCATATAGATACATTTATAGAATAAATTTAAAAAATCCCGAATATTTGTTATTGATTGCGTGAATTGCAATTGCTTAATAATACTGTTGCAAAATTTTTTTTTTTGCCTTTAAAAAAAATAACGATTATCCAGACAGATTGGTTCCAATCAAAAGGTGAATGTTACATTACAACCAAAGAAAAATGATTCTTGATTGTCTTAAGTATATTGGTTTAATAAGGAAAAATTATTACTGGACTGTTAAAAATTTTGAATCGAAATTTAAAAAAGCGGCTACATCACATCATCGTTTAAATAGGTATAGGTATTAAATATATTAATTGTACCAATATACAATTTAACCTTACCGTTAAATTTTTCTAAAAATTAACTTATGTTATATACATATGTATATACCTATATACATATGTATATAATTATATACATATATGTACTACATATAAGCTTAATATCTAATTTTATTATAAGATTTAAAATTGTTTGAATAAAGTTTGAACTGAAGAAATAAATAAATATATGTACATACATATGTACATATCTATGTACTTAATAGCTATAGTTTTTCATATTTTGTTTTATTTCAGGGAGGTTGGTTTAGTCAGTAAAATACTGACACTACTAAGAAACATAGGTTTTCTTGGTGTCTTTTAAAGATTTACTACTTAAGCAAAAAAAAAAAAAAAATTATTTTAAAGAAGACAAAATTATAATTTTTTTAGAAATAACAAGATTTTTTCAATTATTGTTTGTTGTTTTTTCTTTACTTCGTCTTATGACTACATTCTTTCTATTCAGCTTACAAAAAGGAGGAAATAAAAGAAAACTTTTTTATTTTTTGTTGTATTTTATTTCTTCGATTTTTGATTTTATAATATTCAATATTCATTCAATGCAATCAACAATAATTGTATGTATGTATGTATGTATGTAATGACTATGCCACAAAGGTACGTTTTCATATTATTTTATATTTATATTATTTAAATTTTACAACATATTATGTACATAAGTACAAAATTTAATTTTACACGAAATGCGTTCAGAATTATAACAAAAACTGAGAATAGATTTTTCTTATTTAGAATTTAATTTTATACAATAAAACTTCTTTTTGTATTTACAAATTTGTTTACTTCAAAAAATTATTTTGAAATGAAAAATTCAAATAATTTCACAAAAAAAATTTTTTTTTGAAAAATCCTTAAAAGAAAGAAACCTTAGAAAATAAATACATATATGTACATAATATCTATGAAAACGAGAAAGAATACAGTTGCCTTTGTCAATTCTTAGATACCCGTTCAAACTGTTAGTATGTTCACAGCCTGTCACTCTGCTTACAATATTATTTTTTTAATATTTTAGTATTTTAAAATAATTTGGGTGAATTTTATAATTTCTAGAACTATGGGTTGTACATATATTCAAACTATATGTTTATACATTCTTCATTCAATGCAATTATATATGTATGTAAATACGGCGCTATATAATAAACATCTATACTCCTATCAGAATTAGGAAGAAACTCTATTACATTATCAGCTACGGGTTGAGATAAAATAACCCCTACTCCTTTTCTATGGTTTGGGTCTTGGTTACCTGAGAAGTATACTTTTACATTACCATTGTAAAATTCGCCTGATCCTTTCCACCAAGTTTCACTAATGCCTAGTATGTCGATCTTAAGTTTTTCCATTTCGACTATGGTGTTTGCTAGTTTTCCTGCTTCATATAAACTCCTCACATTCCACGTTCCTATTTTAAGGTGTTGTTTTGTTTTACTTCCGGGGATTCTTCGCACCCTCGTATTGCCGGAAACTGAGGGTCGTATGTTTTGTGTGTGATTCAAGTGATTTGTTTCTAGGGATATTACACCAGTAGTTTCCCGTTGCCTTCTGGAGGATTTTTAGTAGTTTTCCTTCTTTTCGGTTCAGCCGCCCTTTAAGGGAAACAAACGCTGTGTGTAGCCGCCTACTGTAGGAAAGACGCTACGATGATTACTACTGGACCTTTAAATCAAAATGTTGAAGTAGCTCTCAGAAGTTTATTTCCTTGGTCTTTAAGTCTAAATGTCGAAGTAGTCCAACCGCCAGTTTTGTTTGTTTGCTGACCCATGTATTCCACCAGTATTGGATACCTGATCTTTCAAATGAGTTACTCAGCGTAACAGGAAGGACCACGTGAAGGTAAAACTTGGTGTTGAGTAACAGAGGCTAGGCTAACGTATCTGGAACCTGCTAGGTATATTGCGCGTACTACCCTTCTCCCCCATCAACAAGAGAATATGATATAGTATTACCCACATACACTCACACACACACACACAAACACACACACACATCGCGCACACACAACCAGACATCACGCAGCACGCTAAAAAAAAATTTCAGCTTCTACGCGCCGGAGTAGTGCATATTTATATATAAAATCTCAGGTACAAATTTTTAGTATGAAAACAATATCTACCTTAAACATAATTGTATGCGGTCGGTAAAAATATAGCTGTCATATTTTTTAATGTGAGTAAAGCATTTGAAATATAACACTAAGAAAACTACACGAACTTGGAATTAATGTAAGAGAGTTCATTTGGTTTAAAAGTTATTTTTCCAAAAGAGGTCAATATACAAAAAACGAGAGTTTAAGAATTGGCACACATGGTATCATGTATGGAGTAATACAAGAAAGCTCATTAGGACCTACCTTGTTGCTATAGCTTACTAAAACTGAACATCCATGATAAAGCATTTATGTACGTGGATGACCTCGCTATACTACTTATTTACAGCACCATCAAAACAAAGCTTCGTCAGAGGAAGTTGAGTTAAGGAATGAAAATAGATTTCAAATTGGCAGACATATTTCAAACTTTTAATCTCCTTAGAACAAGAACCCAACCCTATAAGGTATCTATAAAATAAGGTAATTGTTCCTGTTAGGCGCCGGAGACCGAGTGGAGAGAGCATAGAGATGACATTGGGATCGTTTATTAGACGAATTGTTCTATTTTGCACTTTATTAAGAAATCCCAATGTCGTTTTGGAGGCTCCTGCCCAAATATGTGCATTGTACTCCATCTTTGGTCATATATGTTTTATAGATATTTAGGAGATCAGAAGATGAAAAGAAGGCTTTCCAACGATACAGGAAACCCATACACCTAGCTGCATCTTTAGCTATAACAAAATATGATTGGACCAACTTAATTTTTGATTTAGCTCCATGCCCAAGATTTTGAGCTCCCCCGCATGTTGCAAAACTTCCCCTTGAAAAGTAAAAGTTGGGATTGAAGTGTTTCTTTTCCGAGAGACTAAACAGCGCTGAGTTTTCTTAGAGTTAAAATCGACTCTGTTGATTTTGGCCCAATTAGAAATTTTGTCCAAGTCGAGATTTAGCTTAAGCGAAGCAGAATATTTACTGGCGCTGTTTTCATAAGAAGCAACGAGCGTGCTGTCTTCTGCAAAATTATGGATTAGATTGGAGGTTATACTTAAAAGATCGTTTATAAATATTAGGAAAAGTGTCGTGGAGAGAACAGATCCTCGTGGGACACCAGCATTAATTTTGAATTGGTCTGAAGAATAACCATCGACTAGGACACGAATTGAACAATTCGAAAGAAAAACTAAAATCCATTTCACAAATACACCACCGAAGCCCATTGCTTTGCATTTAACATTTAGAGCATCATGCCAAACTCGGTCAAAAGCTTTAGAAATATTCAAAGCGACAACATCGGACTCCCCCGAATGTTGGAGGCTGATGTTGAGCCTTTCACAGAGGCATGTCATAAGATCACTGTTGACCGATGGGTTCGGAACCCATATTGAAGATTATGAATGAATGCTTTCTTATGTAGATATTTCAGAAGCTTTCTATTTATTAAATTTTTGGATACTTAAATATAATAGTTGATAGCACAAACTGGGCTTCTCAAATTAACGAAAATATAAGAAGAGCTAAAAAGATTACCTAAGTATTCAAACTAATTGCTACTACGATACTAGCAGAATTGAAAATTCTATGATAAATACTATAGTATGTTTCATAGTATTACTACATATTGCATACAAATTTGTCAGGGATACAAATACAAATTGCATACAAATTTGTCATTTTTTGATAAAAGCCAATTTGAATTGCGGGTGAAGTGATGTAGCTATTAAAAAATATAAGTTTTCACATATATTTGAAAATCTTTGAAGATTTAATAAAAATAAAAAAAACAAGGTAGAATGTAAACCAATGGTTTGCAAAAGCGCACATTTCCAAAAGACAATACAAACTATCTAGAATTAAGTCCGCTCAAATGATGAGTCCGCTCACACTTGAGTCCGTTCGAGGTATGAGCGCAAGTACATCGCTCAAATTGTGAGCGGAGCGAAGAGTTGAGTTGAGCGATGAGTTGAGTTTGCCAAATGAGTCCGCTCATCTACAACCCTGTTATGTACATAGCTTAAAGTCTATGTTTTTCCTATAACTAATTTTTATTTTTTACTGATTAACTTTTTGTGTTATATTTTCTATTTCAAATTGCAAATTCAAATTCTATTTCAAATATGAATGTCTTCTTAATTCATAAAGACCTAAAGACCTAAGACCTAGTTTAGAAACATATCAGTAACTAAATCTCTTTACTATTCTTTTAATAAACGGTAACAAATAATTTGTCTTGGAAATCATATCCTTCCAAGATAACATTTTAGCCATACCTATCCTCTTATCCTTATCAAATCACCATACAAACATAGACTAAAATTAATTGAGTTATGCGCATTAAAATTAAGATGAGTAATATATGTATATTGATGTGCGTAATTATAAGTAAGTAGTTTTAGTATTAGGTATTACTATAACTAGTAGATAGGTTAACAGGGTTATCACTTTAGCTTAAAACAGCCAAACGTAGCTCGTTTTTCTTTTTTTAACTAATTTTGGCTGTTTGGCTCTTTCAATTTAAATTTGGCTGATTTTTTTTTATATCATGAATTTTTCTTAATAAAGTCAAACACAGATTTTTTTTATGTAGATCAGCTTTAATGTATTAAAATGTAAGACAACCTTTTGTTATATAATTGAATTGCCATAACATAATTTATTAATGGAAGCGATAAAATGGAAAGGACAAAATCTTGTTTTTACAAAATCTCGTTTTTTTGGCTTAATTTTAAAATGACTTACGCATGGAGAGATTTTAGAGTTGCATTCAAAGTCATGGTTCTCTCCTTTTCCAGAATATTTATACATAATATGTATATGCGGCATTCTGAATTAGGGGAGATTTTAGAGATGGATTCAAAATCAAGACTATTCGCCTTTTACAGAATATTTAATCATATATGCTTATGTGCGAGATTCTCAATTAGGAGGCATTTTAGAGTTGGATTCAAAATCAGAGTGTTCTCTTTTTTCAGAATATTTATATATATTTAGATGAGTTCAAAATCAGAGTTTCAATAATTTTATTAGCAGTCCCGGGCGGCAGTCCCCATTATTTAGGGCGGCAGTCCCCATACTTTCATAACTTTTTTCATATAGAAATAACAAAATTTTTACTAAATTTACCATTTTTCATAGAGAAATGTTAAAATTTATTACTTTTGTAGGAAAGTCTGTAAACATTGGTAACTATTGCTATTGATTTTAGAGTTGGATTCAAAATGAGGATTGCCTCCTTTTCCAGAATATTTTTATATATGTGTACATGAAGTGTGAAAATAAAATAACAAGATCTAAAAGAAAAGCGAGATTTTATAAAAGCAAGATTTTGTAAAAACGAGATTTTGTCGACCGAAATTTTGAAAAACGAGATTTTGTAAAGACAATATTTTGAAAAACGAGATTTCGTACCAGACCCTTTATTAATATTATGTCATACTGTGAAAATATCAATTGTTTATTACTGTTAACTATTTGAAAAAAATAAAATTTCAAATTCGGTTTGTTTTGTGTTTATGTAAATCTACATGTGAATACGATATGGATAAGGTAAAATATTTTTCAGAATAGAAAAGATATTTTATACAAATATTTTATGGATATCTTAAAAGAAAAACAAATGAAACTCAAAAACAAAAAGAAATTCTAAATTTAAAGTAAGTATTTTTATGACTTTAAACGTACCTACAAATCTTTACAACAAAACTAAAATCTATAAATCAAATGACTCGGTTCGCTTTGTAAATTTTAGTTCTATACTAACTCATCAGATTCATATGAAAAATGTACACTAAATAAAAACCAAAAAAGAGAATTTCGGAATTTGGAGAAGTAGTTTTCCTTGGTTAGAAGAACTTGACGGACAGCTTTATGTAAAGCATGTAAGAAATTTCTTCGCAATCATTACTATCAATTGAAAACACATATGACGACGGATTTTCATCATAGAAGAATTAAAGAGCAACAAAATCAACAAAAAATAACGATATTTAATAAAATAGAAGACATGAATTTAAAAAAAAAGTTAATGCGGCTGAACTTAATTTATTTATGTTTTGTATTGTACACCATCTACTGTTCCAATAGATGCTCTACAACATTTTCTTAATACCGATTTAATGTGGACGAACAATACCAAAATTTTTAACTCAAACTTTACCTGAACGAGGACGCAAAAAAATTTGCGATGATTTAAAATTCAATAAATTTTCTTTGATTATTGACGATTCAACCGACATCTCAAACTCCACATTATTAGGAATAGTTGTTAGATATTTTGATATGCATTTGTGTTAAAGACAAATTTTTAACCATATTAAAATACTCTTAACCATGTTAATACCAGTGAAGCATACTCTTTATATACGCAAATTATGAACATGTTTAAAAATTTTAATTTAATTACGAGGCAGGAGAGTTAAGAAATTTAAATGCGTTATTTAGAAATGATAATTGGAATTTATTTTACATTGTATATTTCTCATTCCCTGCACCTTGTCGGGATGTATTCAATTTTTTTTCTATAGTTCTAAAAGAATTTTAGATCTGAGAGAATTTCAAAATTTTACAGAATTCGAATATCATAAAATTTTAAAAGTTAGTCAGGCAAGATGGCTTTTGATGGAAAACTGTATTAACAGAATATTAGAGCCATGCGATGCGTTGAAACTTTTCTTTATATCGTACTTTAGAAACTAATGGTATAATTGCTAAATAATTAGATAAACCAGTAAACAATGTATTTTTATTTTTATCGTATATTTTAAAAATTATAAACACAATGAACTTGGAATTTTAGAGTGAAAAAAATCGATTGCCTTATGTTAATTCCGTTATGACAACAAATTTTAAAACTATACTTTATACATTTTTAAAACCTGATTATGTTATTATTGCGAGTTCTTTGAATTATATAAATTTTGCTGAAAAATGAAATTACTTAAACATAAAAGATATTTATATTGCTATTAGAGCAGAAATGTTCATGGAAAAACAGTTTTCTGAAGACACTATTATAATTATTAGTAGGTATCTAAAGTAAAATTCTTAAATTTTTAATAGTACTGTCTAAACAAATACAGAAACGTTACAATTTTAACAATACCAATCTACAATATCTACGTGATCTACAATATCTACAATATCTAATACAATATCAGTGTGATAAGGCTCTTAATATGCAGGAGCCCACAATACCGAAGTTAGAAGCATTTGCTCTTACTATGAAAGGCGACGTTAATGGAAACTTTTGAAAAATCTAAATATTAGATTTCCTGACGATGATATTGAAAAATTCTGGGTTGAAGTTTATAATTCTTGAAATGGAGTGAGTGATTCCAAGTACATAGAACTTTCGAAATTTATATTTAGTTTAATCCGTTTGTCTCACAGTTCCGCTGCTGCGGAAATTTTGAAAATTTTAAGTTTATTATTTATATTTAAATTTAAGAAAATTTTTCGAATTAAATCTAATAAAAACCAAATTAATAAATAACTTAAACGAGGTAACAATTGATTCAATAATGGCAGCTAAAGAACTGTACCATAATTGTACAGAAATTTAAAATTTTAAATCTTTTTAACGAAATTCCTCATTTACTTTATTTGTCGTTTACTTTATGTGTTGTCAATTTGGTTTTGATTAGATCTTAATTAATATGTTAATGTTAATAAATATGATGAATTAATATTTTATTATAAATTTTGCTTTATATTTTGTTGTTTTTGGTTATATGAATTTTTTTTTTGTTTTATGTGATATACATATGTATATGTATACATACATATATATATTATACATATACGGATTACTTATTTAACTAAATAAAATAAATGGATTCCAAAATCAATTTAATTTGTTTTTTTTTTATAACTAAGGTTTTTCTTCCATATTATTCAAATATTTTGGTTTGTTTTTTCGAAATTTGGCTAGTTTTTTTTATCTTGGCTTATCTTATGAGTCGCAACCCTGGGTAGGTAGTTAGGTACTTACATATACATACATGTGTACATATGTACATATGTTAGAATTTTTCTACGTTTCCGCTTTTTATACATATATTCCTCCTCTTGCTTTCTTGACATTTCAGGGGTGCAAAATAAAGAAATTTACCTAGCAACTGCCATCAAAAACTTTTTGATTTAACCAAACATAAATTGCTCAAAAAATGCGTTTTTAAAAAAAACTGAAAAAATAAGCATTACAGAGTGTTCTACTAAAACCAGATAAAACTAAATAACACATACTAAGTAATACATTCATGTATGTATGTATGTATAAAAAAATTGTTCTTTTTTTTATATTTTATTAAAAAAAAACTTTACATATTTTTTATTCGTTAATTTATAATATGTACATCATCCATATATGGGATCACGACGTTATCTTGAAAAAAAAATCTTGAATGGACAAATTCTTGAATTTTTATTTTGAAAATCTTTTTGTGCCAAAACTTTTGGGAAGAAAATCATAAATGATAAAATCTAGAATTTAATTTTTTTTTTTTCAAAAAATATTTTACATGGTTACACTTAGGAAGGAATAATAAAATAATGTAAACAAAATATTAAATACCTATAATTATAATTTAATACTTGTACCGAGACGGCCCACAACTTCAAATTCAGGCAAATTCAAAACAAACAAACAAATTCAATTTAAAAATTAAATCTAATACCTATAACGTAAATTCAAATTTATTTTCATTTAAACAAAAATTAATAATTTTAAATTACATAATAACAATAACAATTAATTTACAGGTTTAAATTCATGGCAATTCTACGCAAATAACTTAAGTTAGATTTGCCTTTTTTTCATTTACCTATAATACCTATTTTTTAAATTCATTTAGGTATATCAAATTATTTTTAAATTACATTTACATACGTAATAAATAATAAATCACTTTTAATAAGGCATTATTTTTAAGAATTTTGTAAACTAAAATAAGTTAAAATTTTTATTTTTTCAAAATTTTGTTCCTAAAACATTTTTTTTATTTTCAAGATTCCGCCCAAAAAAATGTTGACTTGTTTTTTAAGATTTTGTTTTTCTAGATTTTTTTTTCAAGTTATCAGGGGTGACCCTCCATATGTACATAAATACTCTGTGTAAATATTCATACATACATAAACATTAAATATTACGCAAATAGAAACAAACATATTAATATGTATGTACATATGTAGGTATAACCATGAACGTAACCTTGAAAGCTTATTTTTAATTTTTGCTTTTATTTCATAATTTTTTTTTAATTGTTCTATCTAATACACATTTTCATGTGCAGACGTACATTATAATATGTACATACATATGTACATCCATACATACATTTTACACACATATAATACCCAAATATTTAAATCCAATTAAAAGCACCAAATATGTAGATAATAGAATAGAAAGCAACAAAAACATTAATGTAGCAACAAAATATTTCTATGCAAATAAACACTACACAAAATGTACTTCAGTACATATCCATACATATATAATGTTATAAAATAATATAATACTTATATTATTTCTACACAAAATACAAAGAAATCATTTTTGGGTTTGTTTTTATTTTTATGTATACTATACGCATATCGCATGAATGCGTAGCACACTAAAGAACTAAAAAAGCTTTTTTTTTTATTTTTATTAATTTTACATTTTTATTTACTTATGGTATTTTATGTACATACATACTTATGTATTCTTTAAACTTTACTTTATCCCAAATTCCCAAGCTTGTAAAAAAGTTTTTTTTTTATTTTTATTTACTTATGGTATTTTATGTACATACATACTTATGTATTCTTTAAACTTTACTTTATCCCAAATCCCCAACTGATAAGTGCTTTTTAGTGATGGTTCCTTATTTCTAAACATTTTAATAAAATTTGCTATTTTTAAGTATAATAAAATATGTATGTTATATGTATGTATGTACAATTGTTTTAAATTATTTTACCAGTGTAATTTCTCTGTAAAAAACGTGATTTAACCATTCATGCATTTCCTTATAAAGATGAAACAAGTTTTAAGTTAATATTGATTATTGATTGTTATAGATTAGTTTTAATTTACTATATAAATATGTATGTATTATATACATATGTATACTATTATTAATTATACCTTGTTGAAATATTATGTAGCAACAGTAATACTTAAATAAGTAATAAGTATATTTTAAGTGTGTACAATATAATAAGTAATTTCATCTTAGATACATAATACATACATACATATATTAGAAAATAGAAATAGATTGCATGGATGGGTTAGTAGTCTCTTTTCTTCTTAAATTGTTTCATTATTCAGAAAAAATCTTAGACATTCAGTCAAAAAATGGCATATGCATTTTATAATATGTACCTATAGGTATGTACATTTCGTTCGCCTATCGCCAAGTCTGTTTATATTTATGAAAATAATTTAAAGCAGTTTCTCATAAACAGTTCCATTTAAGAGATTTTTAGTTGTTATTTTACTTAATAATTTAAATATTTAATTTTTAAAATTAAAATTTAATTAAACCGTTTAAATAAAAAGCTATTAAAAATTTTAACTAATTGCAAAGTAACAAAATAAGTAAGTGATAAAATTCTTAAAAAAATTAGAAATAAAACTATTCACCTTTTAGGAAACTATTTCTGAAGAAACTACATAACTCAACTCAAACTACATAACTACATAAGCATGGTTAACTCAACTGTTTCTTTCTTGAAATTGACTGAAAATATTTTCTCTATTGCCCATCAAATAATATACATATATCACCTATAGCGTAATACATACATACATATATGTACCTATCTATGACTTTTAAGTAAGATAATTTTTTTTTCAAATCTCTGAAAACGTAATTTTACATGCCACTACTCACTATTCACTAATTGTTTATGCAAACTAGTATATACTCAATATGTTTTAATTTCCATGACCACATATTATGTGTGTGCATATGTATGTACATACATACGTTTCTTTTGAATAACTTTTTTGTTGCCTATGAATTTCTTTTTACAAGAACTTTAAATTGGATCAATATCACTTTTGTGCCATTACTGTAATTACAAAAACAAAATTTGTTATACCTAGATCATAGATGTAAAATTTTGGTTGCTACAAAGAATCGCAGTTTTAAAAAAAATAATCAAGCGATAGGAGAGAAGCTTATTTAATATTCTATTTTTTTTTTGGATATGTACATACATACATATGTATGTACATATTATGTATGAATTTTATAATTGGTTTTTATTTTTATTTGTTTGGTAGATAATATGTATGTTTGTACATAATATGTATGCATTTTAAAATTGGTTTTTACTTTTATTTGTTTGGGTTAAAATAATAATAAATTACTACAAATTTTAAAAATAAATTTAATAATAACGAAAAATTAAAGTATTTTATAAATTTTAATGTCAACTAATAATAAACAAATTTAATACGAAATTTATCTTGTTGACGCACTATTTGTTATTTAACAACATTTATACATATGATGTTTATTATGTACATATATGTATGTATGTATGTATGTACATGTATGTATATGTATGTTTTTAACATTAAAAAGAAAATAATTTTAAAAAGCAATATTGTATGTACATATGTATGTTCATAAATTATCTACATACAATGTATATATGTATGTATATGGAACATATATATAATACCTTCATAATGTGTAAAATAATTTATAAATATACCAATGTTTTTAATTAACTTGAAAAAATGTATTTTAAAATGTTCCGCGAGATGCGGTATAAAAATTTGTTAAATTCTGCTCAGAAACAGATGCAATTAATTTGAAGTGCAAGATCATTGAAAAAGAAAAATGCAATAGTCATATTGCATATATTTAGGCGAATTAATGTTCTTTTGAATAATATTCGGATACAGAATCGCAAATGTTTACTTGAGTTGCATTTTCTTCTTTAGCTGAAAAAAGTAAGGGCAAAACTATAATCTAATTACAATTCCAAAATTTTTTGTTTTTTAATAAGGAAAAAATAATTTAAAATAAACATGATTAGTATACGTTATATGCATCAAATTTATATTTTTATTACCTATAAATAATTTTATATTTATATTATAATTTTATATTTATATTTATTTTTATATAAAATATTTTATATTTTATTTATATTAACCTACATATTATATTTTTACTCGATGCAAATTATGATGCAAATTTAAGACTTTGATAAGCTTAATTTAAAATAAATACTAAGTATGGCGGGGTGAAATATTTTTCATCACAATTTGAAATAAGTGCTAATTATTTTTTAAAATAATGGAAGTAAAGCCTAATTGTAATTTCTTATTCCAATAATAACATTTTTTAATATTTTCTTTCATAATTTAATTTTCATATATTTCGGCTTTATTAACTAATAAAATGTGTTGTTTTTTTTGGCACATTTCACTCCGTACGTCCGTCCGTCAGGTAGTTTTTTTTCATAATGAAATAAGTTCAACAAGTTAAAAATGAAAGAATTTCGTTTAAATTCAAACTTATTTCACTTTTTAATATAATAATTTTGTCGAACTTAGTTCAGTCATTAAAGTTGGTTACAAAATCTGGATTGCCTCTTTTTCCGAAATATAAATATACATGAATATGCGGGACTCTAAAACAAAAGGAATTTTACAGTCGGCTGCAAATTTGGAATTAGAATAATATAATAATATGTATAATATTTCTAAAGTAAAATTGTTTCTGCAAACATTCTTGTGGTGCTGCAATCTCTGCTGTAATTAAACATTGCTTTAACTGCTTTTGTTAAAATTTTCTCAAAATTATTAATTAGTGCTAGTAATGATAGAATATTTTACGACAAGCTCATATTTCTACAACCAAATGCAATCCCAAATATACAATAGAAATAAAGACAAAATTTCAAATTCATTAAATAGAATAGTTTTAGTCAAAATATTATGATAATTATTATACCACGAGCAATTATCCCGTGAGGAGTCAATATAATGAAAGAAATATTTCATAGCAAAAAGAATACATATGTACATGTATGTATGCATACATAGTATATTTACCTAGTACAAAATTTTTAATTCAATTTTTCAAATAGCAAAATGTTTCATCGCTCAAAATTTTTATTCAAAATTTATTTTTGCTTATAAATTTAATAAATTATTTTAAACTAATAATTATATATTTTTTTTTTGTAACAGAGCGAATCAAATTTATTATTACAAAAAATCTAATCAATGTCAACAGACTTCTATAATTATTGTATGGCGCACCAATATAATAACCTTCTAAATCACTAAATATTTTTAAGCAAAATAAACTGTAAGAATTAATACGCACTAAATGATAAGATAAAAATAATGCACAGGGCCGGATTAAGACCCATAGATGCCCTAGGCACTTAAAAAAAATGAACAAAATTTTAAATTAGCCATTGTGAACACACTCTTGAAGTTTAACGATAAAAAATTATTGACACTAAGATTTTTGACACTAATCATCAAAATACCGTCTAAAAATAAACATACCAAATTTTGCAGAAATTTGCATGTATTTATATTTACATATATGAATATAGGCATTTTCATAAACAACCTATGACTACGCAGTAGCATAGTCTAAAAAGCCCCTGTATCTTGGGAATCAGAAGTTAGAGTACAAGAGTACTAGAATACTAGAGTTGGTTACAATAGCCTAAAGGCAGCGTACGATTAAACAACCTGAGCAATATCTATTTGACACTGTTCGTCATTGCAGAATTTCTGTGGTGTCCCAATTATAATAATGCCCTAAACAAGTGCATAGTTTGCTTGTAGCTTAATCCAGTACTGGGAATGCATAACTAAAAACTTTACGTATATATGTAACTACATTAAAATTGTTTGTGCGCAAAGATTCTTAAATAAAAAGAACAAATAAAATAAATTTGATAAATATGTTAAATATGTACATATGCAGGTACATACATATGTATATTTTCATTTCTGATTTTGTAAAATTTTTTATGATTATAGTAAAAATTCTTAAAAAAAAATTATATTTATACATTGTTTCATATATTTAAAAAGAGCACTAGTTAAGAAAACAATTACCAAAAAATCACTCAAGTAAAATTAAATTGAATCATCAATTAATAATGATAGGAAAAGTATGTAAATTATTATGCTACTGCCTAGACCAATACTTTAACTTTTCTGTACTCGAAAGAAAAGACGAAAGTTTTCGAATTTCAAATTGTCATAATATAAAAAATTGTCATTTACTACTGTATGTTAAAAAGTTGTTTATTTTTTTTTTTTTTTCATATTAGTGTTTCTATATTTATTTTGAAAAGTAATCAGAAAGAGTTATGCACAATCTATTTGATTTAACTCTGACATCAGGGGTACGCTGATATCCTTGGGACAATTTTTATTAAACCTTTTATTAAAACAACTTTTTTATTATTAAATTAAATTTAAATTGGAACAAAAACCGACTTTGCATTTTTTACTAAGTCAACGACTTAAATTTCTGACATTCTGATTTTGTCAGAAACATGAGTTAACCACAATTTCAGTAGTGAGGAACAGTTATCAAAGGACTTATTTTTACCATTTTTTAAATATAAAAATTAAGATTTTTTAGTCTATCTTAGTGATAAAAGTATTTTATTCTATCTTAACCATCCCAGGTTAGCTGTGAAAGTGGTACTTGTAAATAGTATAGTCAACTTGCCATGTTCTAATCTGTTCGAAAAGATTTGTATCCCAATTCCTTTAGACACTTAGTAGCAAATTTATCGATTATATCTGCTTACATCCTAGCATTTCAAATAAGCTTGAATCGTATAGTGAGCTCATAATCCGTATTAGGAAAATTTATTGCAAACTTGCTATCTTTGATGACTGTTTAGTTCTGGGCGTTTTCAATCTTCCTAATTTGGAATGACTATATGGATTATGGACTGAAGCAAATAATTTTTTGGTTGCAGATAATATATCCTTAAATTTTTAATCAGTTTTTATTGAAGGCCTTAATAGTCTTGATCTGCAACAAATTAGTTCTGTTGCAAATATGTAAGTAGACATAAAATCTTGTTAACAGTTCAGAGCATGAAAATTGTTGGGGATAATTTAACAAATACCAGTATAGTTGATTGTCAGTTTCCAATGAATATAATTCTTACTACGATTACTACAAGTAAATTCTACTGTTAATATCTTCTAATTTTTGATTGTTTTTAAATTAATTTCTCATATTTAATCTTACTCATAGGCATACTTAAGGTGGGAGCAATTTATTTTTCTTCAAATGTAATCATTTGTCTAAAACAATTTTATCAGCATCTAGCAAACTCTTTTTGCTTAACAGTCCCGTGAAGTATCATGCAAGCTTAAACTATTCAGTTTCATGTCATCTAATGGAAAAAGTACATTTAAACGATTTGATAATAATAATAAATTTTTTGAAATTTTATTATAGGTTTAGTAGCTAGTCTGATAGCTTTTAGATAACTCATATTAATAGAATGAAATATCAATTTTTTCTAATCCATAAAGATTTTTCGATTTTGCTATTAGCAATCGTAGGTGGGTATTCAAAACTATGGATATCCCCTTCTATAAAGAAAATCTGATGAATCGCAAAATATTTTGAGCTTCACAAATTACTTTGACAAATTATTTTTCAAAACACATCAAAACACAAAACTCAAAAATTTTCATCCCAAACTTTAGTCATAATTAGAGAACTAAGTTCCTCTTCTTTTCTCTTTTTTCTTCTAATTTTAATATTAACTACTAGCTACTAGCTTTTAAATATGACTTCAATAAATTAATATCAATAATACTAATATATTAATAATAATAATAGCTGCTACAATGGAGCTACCTTTGATTACCTCATGTAGGAAAATACTATATATATACTATATTACTGTATGTGGTAACTGACTGATGATCTAGACTCTCTAGCAAATAATAATAATAATAATTAATGATATTGATGATAAAAATATCCGCTACAGTGGAGCTATCTTCAATTATTACTCATGCAGGAAAATGTTATATTCTATTGCATGTTGCAACTGTTGGTTTCATTTCTGATTACAAATTAGTAATAATAATATATGAATTCAATGTTTCCTTACAAAGTTCATTCCCCAAAATATCCGCATCACTGTCCTATCTTTTGTTATCCCGACTTCCTATCCAATATGCTGCTTTAACAATTAGGGCTTTCATCCCATTTGCTAAAGCGGGAATAGAGGAATTAGTTAGTAAGAATTTAACATTACTAAGGGAGTATTCTTGACACTTTTAGAAGATTTCCAGCTCCCTTAGGAAAACAAAATGTTCAGAGCCCACTGGAAACATTCATTTATTAATCCTATGCACAAGAAAGTAAATCTTAATAGATGTACAGGCAATAGGTTTAACAAGGTATAGCCTGTTTAGATTAACTATTTTCACTATATATATATATATATATTTTTTATTATATAATATTAACTATATGATTAACTTATGTTGCAATTTCTGGAGTTCACCAAGGAAGCCATCTAGATTTATCGATCATTAAAATGATTTATCAAAACATTTATTTAATGATCAAATCATTAAAAGAGTTAATTGAACTTCTGATTTATCTGATTTTAAAATTTTTTGATCTGCAAGGACTTCAAGAGCCACTTCTATAATTAATAAAGCTAACTCAATCATAAGATGGGCCAAAAGAGTTCTCTGATTCTTATGTCACGAACCATCTCTTTACCATTTATATAAAACCTATCTTTGAAGATTCAAGTTAAGTGTTTGTCTATCGTAATATCACATATTTTACATATTGAATCAGTCCAAAAATATCTTATCAGTTTCGTTTTGCGCAATCTTACTTGAACTGAACCGATACTTGTTCCGCCTTATGAAGCTAGACATTCTTTAATAAACTTGAACTCCCACCAGCCACAATATTTAGTGACGAATATCATATTTGTTCAGCAAGTTATCCACTGTGAAATAACTCCGCCTTTTATTATCGAATGAATCAAAAATATCGGAAAATCCAAACAATTTTAAATCAATCAAGATTTTTAATATCTCACACCAATCTGCAGACTATGTCAAATTTGAGCGGATTTCGCGTATGTTAGGGAAACCAACTCTATGTCTGAAGCCTTTTATACTAATGTTAAAAAACTAACATTAACGGACAAAGTTTTCCAAAGTAGATATGATTAACAACTGTATTCTGAATGATTAATATCTTATGCTCTCTATTATAATTTTACTCGCATGCTCTCGAAATGCTTAACTAATAGCTGATATTTGATATCTATTCCTCTATTAGATTTTTAGTCTTTAGTCCTAATTTAACATTAAAAAAACAGTTGTATGGCAGCTACTTGAACTGAAAAAAATATGATATAAAATCATTTTAACAATAAAAACAATAAAAACATGTATGTAACACTTTATGTATGTAACAAAAACGTGTAACATTTTCTTTGCATTGCACACTTCCTTATGTACATACATTAAAATGTTAACCTTTATACATACTTGGTAGAAAATTTATAAAGAACTTCTTTTGCAACATACATATTATGTATTTATTATATTTAACAATAATATGTACATATTATAATGTAAGTATGTACATATGTATGTACATAATATCAAATGCTTTGTTTCTATCAGATATTATAATAATTTTCGTTTGAATGTTTTTATAATTTTTTTTACAATTTTTTATTTGTTAAAATTCTTTTTTATATTTACTTTAAAAAGGTAATAAGGTATTCTTGTTTTAAATTATAGGTAATCCAATTTACGGTGCATTTATTGCATCGTAAACTGAATTACCTATAATTTAGAAAAATTAATTAAGAATAATTTGCATAAACACAATTTTTTTTATTTATAAATTAATAGAAAGGAAGGTCAAAAGGTAATGAAAAATAAGGCAAATACACTTTTTTTGTAGATTCCAAAAAATGGCTTTTGTAAATTGTAATATAAGAAATTTGCATCTTCAATATAAGTACATACTTACATAAATATTATACTCAAAAATGATTCTTAATGATTTTTAAGAAAATAAAATTTCCTTAACTAAAATAGGAAAGGAAGGAACAAGTTAGTGGACCTTCTGCCTTTAGGTAAAATATGTTACGCTCGCAACCGCGGTTCCCTGCCTGTGGCCTCGGCGATGAACGCCACCGCGGTCGCGATAACCAACACTATTTTAAATGCTTTATGTTAAAATATGGGTGCAAGAACATAGTTAAGAAAAACGTATTAATTCAAATCAAAATTATTCGCCTATTCCAGAATATTTATTTAAACAAGATTCCTATATTATACACATATATGCATAATTCCGATTTTTATTTGAATGGACTTTAATTTTTCTCTAGCGGAGAACGCGCACGGAATGGATCGGATCAGAATCAAATTCTAAGTCGATTAAGCTTTGTCCGTCCGTCCGTTTGTCCGCCA
This sequence comes from Poecilobothrus nobilitatus, assembly GCA_947095535.1. Taxonomy (NCBI): domain Eukaryota; kingdom Metazoa; phylum Arthropoda; class Insecta; order Diptera; family Dolichopodidae; genus Poecilobothrus; species Poecilobothrus nobilitatus. The sequence continues at coordinate 269,302,911 of OX352774.1, forward strand.
GCAAGATACCTTAAAAGCTAAGAAAGCTAGAGTCTTAAAATTAACACAAAATATTCTAATAACAATTTGTAAGTTCCCTATTTTTTATGGTTGAGATCCGACCAAAACTTCGGGTAGCTCTCGAACACCTAACTTTTAGATCCCCCCCATTTTTTTGAAATAGAGTCATGACTACTGCCTTTATTAGCTTTAAATATATATAATAAATAATATTTATAATAAATATATATTTATAATATATTATTTAATATTATACAATAAATATATATTTGTGCCATATGGTGTCTTAATTTACCGTTATGCGAAACTCAAATTTAACAAAATTCTTGATTCCTTCTATCTTCCAAACGGTTTAAGTTAGAAACTTGAAATTTTGAGAGAAGTTAGATCTTTGAAATGTATGAGTCATTTCAGGAAATATTTTTATATTGCCCCGCGTTTCGGAGCTGTATGGGGTCAAAAACTAAAAAAATCCTTATTTTTAAGCACCTGAAACTTGAACACCTGTGCAAATTTTTTTGGAGTAATACACAAATATTAAAGGCGCAACATTATATTTTTATTTCTATTAAGAACTTTTCTTAATAATATAGGGTTACCTAAAAATTGACAAAAGTGTGACTTCATTTTTCTACATTTTTCTAACAAATTTTTTTAACAATTTTTTTACTTGATAATTTGAAATTTTCCAGGATGATGCGTAGTACAAAAAAAAATAAATAAATAAAAAATATAACGGTCGCTTGAAAAATTCATATTTATATGATATTAGTATACATATGTACTATATAACTCATGTTTATTTACATACCGTATATGTCACTGATGAATGAATGATATATAATATATACATATGTATAGAATAAATTATTATACATGTGCCTTTTAGTATTAAATTGTACTATAACATTTTTGGAAAAGTTTTGGATTGATAATCGTTATGTGGAAGATTAAAATCTGCTTTTGAAGAATGTTTAAACATATAGTTTGAATTATGCACAACCCATAGTTCTAGAAATTATAAAATTCACCCAAATTATTTTAAAATACTAAAAAATTTAAAAAATAGTATTATAAGCAGAGTGACAGGCTATGAACATACTAACGGTTCGTACGGGTATCTAAGAGTTGACAAAGGCAACTGTATTCTCCCTCGTTTTTTTATGATGTTAATTGCCACTTCGTGGATGTTAATTCCCATGTGATGTAAATTCCTGTAATGTTAAGTTAGATATGCCTTCAAATGTATAGATCGCATCAGTATCAAGTTCTGATTCGATTAAGCTTTGTCCGTCCGTCCATCCTAAACTAGGGTCTTGAAATTAGCACAAAATATTTCTGGATCAATTTGTAGGTTCCCTATTTTTTTTGTTTGAGATCCGATCAAAACTTTTGGTACTACTAACTTTTGGTAACAACTAAATTTTTGGTCTGCACATTTTTCATAAACATTTTCCAAAAGTTCTACATCGTTTGAAGTAGAGCCATGAAATTTTAACTGCTGATAGATATCATAAAAATATTAATTTTATATTAATTTTAATTTTACAACTTTTTTCAATAGTCCCATCACTTACAGAGGTACAGCCCCCCAAAGTTCAAAAAAACTTTATATTTAAATTGTTATAACACAAGTTCTATATCCTCAATCTCAAAATGTCAAACGATAGCTACAGTTATGAGCTTTACAAATACGTATAAATATATACTTGTGCCATACGGTGTATTAATTTATCGTTATGCGAAACTCAAATTTTGCAAAATTCTTGGCTCCTTCTATCTTCCAAACGGTTTAAGTTAGAAACTTTGAGAGGGGTTAGATGTTTGAAAATAAGTATGAGTCATTTCAAAAAATATTTTTGTACTGCCTCCCCTTTAGAAGCTGTAAGGGGCCAAAAACTAAAAATTCCCTATTTTGAAACATATCTGCAATTTGAACACTTGTTCCATTTTATTTGAAGTAATACATAAAAATTAAAGCTCCAACATTATATTTGTATTTCTGTTAACAACTTTTTTTAATAATATAGGGTTACATTAAAAGCGACGAAAGTGTGATTTGATTTTCTTAATTTTTTTAACAAATTTCTTAATGATTATTTTTGAATTTTTTTTACTCGATAATTTAAAATTGTTGAGATCATCATCCTCGTAGTACATAAAACGTAAATAAATAAAAAACATAACGGTTGCTTGAAGAATTTATATTTACATGATATTGGTATACATACTTCTATATCATGTTTATTTACATATCGTATGTCACTGATGAATGAATGATTTATAATAAGAATATTGGAGGGAAGTATATCCGAATCCTGATTTATATTATAGCAGCGTAATTTGTTTCAAAGAAATAATGCGATATATGGCGATATTTTAATAATATAATATACTTATATATATTTGAGATTTTGTAGTAAGTTTAGTGTTGTATTTCTATGTATCTTTTAACTTCTTTCTTCTTTGAACATGTGTCTACGACTGACTTATTAATCTTTCTTAAAGCAATCATATATTATCTAGAACTAATTCATATTACAATCATATACTAACTGATCATAATACAATCATATTTATGTACATGCTTGTAAACTGCAGAACACACTATTATGCTCTACAGTCTGTAACATACATACACGTAATTGCATAGATTGCACTAGCCATTTTATAAAATATATAATTTTACTAATTATATAACATCTCTCTTTTCCTAACAGAATTTATAATTATAATTCAATTCTTTTCTTTTTTTTTCATATTAAATTAAAAAAATTATCAATATTAAATTAAATTAAATAGTATTAATTTTTACAATATTCAATTCAAAATATGAAAAAAAAATCAATATTAATTTAAATTAAACAATATTCATTTTTACAATACTCAATAAACAGAATTTGAAAAGAAAAAAATACCAACAATAAGATGTTTTTTATCAATAATGATTGTTGTTATTATTTTACCCATTATTATAATTATTTCCATAATTCCATTACATATAAAAAATTGTTTATAATTACATTAATTATTTTAAATATTCATTCAAAAAAAAATTTTTGAGAAAAACACCAACAACAATAATATTTTGTTATCAATAATTAATGTTTTAAAAAAATAAAATGCCATTCTCGACGTAGAGTTCATTGCAAATAGGCCAACATTTTTTAATATTATCTTGAACCCTCGAACGATCATCCGGCCAACTATTCCGATAAAGATCAATAAGACATAGACATTCATTATCTAATGCTGTAACTTTACGAATTTGGTTTAGTTTAGAATCAGTAAGATTTACAGAATGATGAGACCGGTATGAGTACAGCATATGAGACCGGTTTTCTTTGTTGCATCAATCAACTACCTAAACCGCTACTATATGCATCTGTTTGGATGCAAATGGGTATATTTTCTTTAAAATTACATAAAATTGGTATTGTGGTATCGAAATTTTTTATTTTTTTTTAAATTTCGGAATGATTATGTGACCATAAGAAAATTTTATTTTTCTTTAGTGGTTTTTTTTTTATTTTTCTTTAATAGTTCTTCTTTTAAGCCGTCTTTTGAAATAGAATAAACTAAGTATTTAACTTCTTTTTGGCAATATTGTCACTTATTTGCATTCAACTTAATATTTATTGCTTTTGCACGGTCAATAACTTTTTTTATTTTTTATCATGATCTTCTTTAGTTTTTCCGTAAACCATTATATCATCGAAATCAATAAAAACAGGTAAATGATAAAATATTTACAGTAATTTCTGAAAAATATCGGTAGCGGAACTAAGTCCAAAAGGTAGCCTGCAGAATTTATAAACTCCAAAAGGAGTAGTAAACGCACCAAGGTTAGAATTTTTTTCATTCAGTTTTACTTGCCAAAATCCATCTTTTAGATCTAAAACCGTAAAATATTCTATTTCCTCTAACTTTGTTACTAAATCTTCTAAAACTGGCATTTGAAATAGCTCTTTTATAATGTTTAGGTTTAATTCCTTTGGATCGAGGCATAATCTTACACTTGTAGCTGGTTTTTCTACAATATTTATGCGCGCATTCTGTTGACGAATCTACTTTTTGAATAACACCTACCTTTTCCATATTATCTAGTTTCGGTTGCCCTTTTAAACTTAGCGGAATTCTACGAGGTGCCATCACTATAGATGATTTCATAACTTTCAGGAAAACACCCTAGTCCTTCAAACACTTCCCGATTATCATTAATGAAACTTAACTTTTCTTTTTCGTAATTATTTATCTGCAATGAGTTGATTAATTTTATTAGCTTTAATTTTTTACATGCACAAAGTCCTAATAGTGGAACTAATTCTTTATTTTACGAATTTACTATTAAAAAGTTTAATTTATAATTCATATTATTTTAACTTACATTTAAATCCGTACCTCCTAATATATCTAGTGCAATATATATCCTTCGTACGATTCCACTTTGTTATTAATCTTTTTTAAGTTATCTGTAACACCCAGTTTTGACACCCGATATGGTAATGTGTTAACCTCTGACCCCGTATCAAATTTAAAATCTACAATTTCATTAAAAATTTTAATTTTTAGATACCAAAATTAATTTATGTGGCTTAAACTACTATGCTTAAAATTTGTAGCAATTGCATATATTATTCAATTGCTTAATTTTGTTAACTCTGTAATGAAATTCTCAAAATATTCACCGTCAAACTGGTTTCTTAAATGGAACACAAATCTCTCGTATATGGTATATTTTTTTGTATCACAATATTCATCAAAGTTTTTTATAATCACATTAAATTTGTTTTGCTGTTCTTCTGATAATCCAAATGAATCGAATATTTGGATTTCTTTTTCACCAAGTAAATTAAGTAAAATTGCAATTTTCCTCTCTTCATTCATGTTCCCTGTTTCATCACGTGCTACAATATATATTTGGAACTTTTTTTTTAATTTGTTCCATTCTGCGGCAATACTACCATCAAAGTTAACGGGCGCTGGAGCTCTCAGTGAATCCATTTCTTTTAGTTTTTAGTGTTAAAATTTATTATTACTTTTTTTTTTTTTAACAATTACTAGTTTTTTTCTGGTAATTCGACTGCGCCATGTTGTATTTCTATTTATTTTTTTATTTCTTCCTTCTTTGAACATGTGTTTACGACTGACTTATTTATCTTTCTTAAAGCTTGGTACAATCATATATTAACTACAGCTAATAATGATACAATCATATACTTACTGATCATAATACAATCATATATATGTACATGCAAGTGTACTGCAGAACACACTATTCGTACGAGTTCGTACGGCGTACGGGTATCCAAGACTTGACAAAGGCAATAGTATTCTTCCTCGTTCTTAATGATTTTTCTCATAATACTTTCCTGTTACGTAATATTCTTAAAAAACTTAAAAATTACACTAGTAAACTACCACTTGCGGTTATCCGATTTACTTCAAAAGCTTATCAATATTTGAGGTATTTACGTCAAAACCTTAATATTTCAAAAAATTCCGATCAGTCCTTTAATAGGCTGTACACATGCCCACAGACATACCCACACACACACACAGACATGACACTAAAAAAATGTTTACAGCTTTCTACGCATCGGAGTAATGCATATTTGCAAAAGTCTCGGGAAGGTACAAAATTTTGGTATGCAAACAATAACTACCTTATACTTTCAAAATATATAATTTGAATTTTTTTCAACAGTCAAATTCGTATAAATACACAACGGATAACTACATAACTTGGTTGAGTTAAAACCCACACATTTTTTGTCCCATAATTTTTTACATAATTTTCAAACATTTCTACTCGGATATCTGCAACTTGCGTAAAAGCATAACCTGCTTAAATGCATGAAAATTTTGAACATGAAAAGATAAAATACATTTAAATAAGCACGGTTAATTGCACAAATTAAAAAAATTCCAAATTCATTTAAAACGTTTCGCTTCCTAAAAAACACTTCTCTTTTTAAAAAACACTACCTTTTTAATCATCTATTTTGTTATTTTTTTCTACCACAACCCTGAAGCAATATGTCATTTTTAAATTTTAAATGGCGGCATTAAAGTTCAAAATGTAGTATCCTCCAAAATACAAAATCAATTATACAACCCTTAGGCCCCTATTCCACATCAATTTTTTTTATCAATTTAATGGACCATTAATGGACAATTAAATTGATTAGCTATCACACACGCCTGTTGAACTATTCAATTTCGTATCCATTTTTTTGACATTTTACAATAACATATTGTAGAAGTGTTCTGAACGTTCTGAACACATAATTTTCCTATATCAACTGATGGAATACTAGGAACAGACTTCATTCATTACTAATAGCCAATTAGATTTTGACACTTTCACAATTACACTTAAGATTCGAGATAATGAAATTACCCTACATATCAAAAGCCATATACCAAATTACCATAACATAGTGGTACCAGCGAGAACTGAAATGATTCACCCGCTGATCATTAAAATAGAAGAAGATAGTGTAATATTGAGCAAAGACTTAGGAAAAGGCATATTTATAGCCAACACAATAATACCTGCAAAAGGTGTACCTACTCACGTCAAAATTTTAAATACTTCCAATAATCAAATAACAATTTCAAACTCAAAATTGGAAACCAAACCACTTAAAAATTATATGACCTTAACTACAAAGCAGAATAAAAACAATAAACAATAAAATCTACTAAATGAACTAAAACTAAATAATTTAGACAAAGAAGTCAAAAATTCAATTATAGAAATGTGCAAAAATTACTGACATCTTTCATCTAAAAAGTTATAAATTATCACACAATAATTTTTACCAACAACATATTACTTTAGAAGACAATACACCGGTTTATATAAAAAATTACAGACTACCACTATCACAATCAGATCAAATCCAAAATGATGTAAAGGAACTAATCAAAAATAACCATCTAACAGCCCTTATAATTCACCATTGCTCATTGTACCAAAAAATCGACAGATGACGAAAAGAAATGGAGAAAAGTTATTTACTACCGTTTAATTATTTCTCCACTTTGGATTTAAGTAACTCATTTCATCAGATTAAATTAAATTAAGAATCAAAACCATTGACAGCTTTTTCGACAAATAAAGGCCACTACTAATTTACAAGACTACCTTTTGGTCTAAAAATTTCATCAAACAGCTTCCAAAAAATGCTTTCTATAGCAGTAGCAGGTCTAATCTAAGAAGCCTTTATTTATGTAGATGATATAATTATTTTTGGCTGTAGTTTAAAACATCATAATAATAATTTATTAAGAGTTTTAGAAAAACAAATTTGAAATTAAATCCAACTAAATGTAATTTATAACAAACACAAGTAACATATCTAGGACACTTAGTAACTCAAGACGGTATAAAACCAGCCCGCAAAATACGACACCAAAGTAAAGTATCCTACACCAACAAATGCTGATGACACAAGACGATTCGTAGGCTTCGCCAATTACTATCGAAGATTCATAGAGAATTTTGCAGAAATCGCTAAACCCTTAAATAATTTATCCAAAAAGAACATAACCTTTGAATGGACAGATGACTGTGACATAGCATTCAAAAAACTAAAATACAAATTGAATAACCCACGAATACTGAGATTTCCCGATTTCGACAAGGAATTTGTGATAACAACAGACGCTTCAAATTTTGCATTAGGAGCAATTCTTTCGCAAGGAGAAATACGTAACGACCGGCCAATCGCTTACGCTAGTAGATCCTTGCATAAGCACGAACTAAATAAGGCAGTAATCGAGAAAGAACTACTAGGAATTCACTAGACAATAACGTACTTTAGACCATATGTATATGGAAGAAAATTTACCATAGTAACAGACCATAGACCATTGGTAAGCTTATTTTCACACAAGTGCCCACCTTCAAAGAAGATAAGGATAAGACTAGATTTAGCAGATTATACTCTCAATATCATCTTTAAACAAGGCAAAAGGAATACTAACGCAGATGCACTGTCAAGAATAAATATTAATTCTGACACATTAAAAGAACTTATACCAGTAAATAAAATAAATATAATGACAAGAAGTAAAATAATAACAATTACAACTAATAATAATAAAAACACATTGACACAGAAGCCCGATCAACTTCATATGTGGCAATGCACTTCAATATCAGAAACAAGAAACTTAAATAAAATGAAATTTGAAATAATAAAAAATAAAATAAATAAAAATTATAAAATGCCAAATATATAAATAAAAAAGGGGATGTTATGGTACCAATAAGTTTAGGTGATAATCCATATAAGGACTTAGGTCGGATCTTGGAGAAGTTTATCTTATTCACAAAAAATAAAAATATAAACAACCTAGTACTGGCAGATGATGAAGATATAAGTATTTAAAAGAATTAAAATTAATGAAATAAAAACATTGTACAATGAAATGATAAATAATAATAAATGGCATAAATTGAAAATTTTAATATATACCCCCAAACAAAAATTACAAATGAAATACAAAAAAAAGAAATAATAAAAGAATTTCATGACACGTCACAAGGAGGTCATATTGGTATAAAAAGAACAATAAACAAGATAAAACAGCGATTAATTTGGAAAAACCTAAATAAAATAGTTAAGAAATACACAAATTAATGTGAAAAATGTGCACAAAATAAAATAATACCTCATAATAAAGAGAATTTCACTATAACTATAAATCAACTGCAGCATTTGAGCAGATAAGCATGGGCACAGTAGGACCATTAAAAATTTGTAATAATCACAGAAACATACTAACAGTACAATGCGAATTAACAAAATATATAGAAGCTATTCCACACGAAAGTAAAGATGCAAATACAATTGCTAAAGCACAACATCATTCTGAGGTATGGAAATTTTAAAAGAATAAAGACAGATCGTGGTACAGAATTCGTCAATGAATTATTTACAGACATATGCAAGAGTTTCAATATTAAACATCTAAAATCAATCCCGTATCATCACGAAGCTTTAGGGTCAATAGAACGTAACCATAGAGTATTAAATGAATACTTATTATCCTTTACACAAGATTATCAATGGGATGAATGGACCCCATACTTCCCATTTTGCTATAACACTACACCACACACAGACACTAACTATTTACCGTTTGAACTACTTTTTGGACGCACATCGAATTTACCGACAAATCTGTATACAAACACAAGTATACCCATACAAGACATAGATGATTAAACTTTACAATTAAAAATTAGACTTAAATTTTTAAGCAGGCAAAATGTAAAATATCGCCAAACAAAATAGAAAAACAAAACACGACGCTACTGTAAAGCCAACAGTATTTAATATAGGAGATTTAGTACTAATAAAAAATTAAAAAAGAACAAAATTAGATAACCCATATAACGAACCATATGAAATAGTAGAAGCTAATAATACCAACTCTATGATAACAATAAAAAACAAAAACAAACTAATACACAATAATAATATTAAACTATTTAAGAAATTTCTATAAAAAAAAAAAAAAATCAAAAATTAATTAATACAATTTAACATTTTTTTATAAAGTATAAGATATAAGCAAATATAAAAAAGATATATATATATTTTTTTTAAGTAAATGAATTAAAATAATTATAGAATTTAAGTAAACAAAAAAAATTTTTTTTTATGTTTAAAACAATTCTTTTTTCCTTTTTTACGGTAAGGATGTAGTGCACCACTACTCCGCTCGTTTATTAACATTACAATTTCACTCATTAATTTATATTATAATACTTAACCATATTTTATCAGAAATACAATACTTACCTTTAAATACATTTTACTTTACTTTTAAATATTCTAAAATAAATACATAACTTCATAAAAGTTGCAACAGCACTTTTTGCTTACAGTAATAGAAAACAATAACAATATGTACGGAGTATTACTACCGTACATATATTTACAAATATTATTATAATATATGGAGCTTATATTTAATTTTAAATTGTACAAAAAATACACATGTGAGGAATTCCCGTGCATTGCATTTTTTTTATATTGTTAAATAAAGAAAGGAAACAGACCTAATATGTGCCATACATTGCAGAATTGTAATTTTAAAAACAAGAATAGTATTTTTAATTTTCTTTACATTTTATTGTTTCTTTAGAAATTGCCCATCTGGCATTATTAGTTTAGAAATATTTAATAAATTGTAAATAAAAATTGTAACTAAAATTAGTATAAATACTTGGTAATTTTCAATAAAAAGAAGGAGATCTATTCTTGACTTAACAGAGTCAAGACCAATATAAATAAAGTGTTTTATTTATTTAATTAGAATTGGACAGAACTCCTCATCTAGCTTTGGAATTGGAGAAATTAAAGTCACGAATGAGCTTCTGAGCTAATTCAGAATTTCAAAATTACTGAATGCAACTTAAAAAAAATAAATGCTTCGTTTCCTCTTATTTTTGGTTTTTGTACATGTCTACTCATAGAAGTATTTTATAGTTTTTCGTAGCTTTTTAAGAATTTTAGTTTATTACACGCATTTCCGAATTTAAAGGGCTCGATGAATCATTCCACACGGGTCTTCGTGAATTTTTCGTATTTTTCTTATGAATTGATCTTGGAAGGGAATAACTCTTTAATTTAAAGAAGAATTGAACATAAATGAAAGTGGAATAATGTCTGGTTCAGAAAGATTATTAGTCCCAAGTTTGTCCAAATATATTTTTAGTAAACTTTCATTAATATCAATTTTATACCAATTAGTTTTGGGGAGAGTATACAAATGAATAATATCATTATTATTTGGTGAGAATATGGAATTACTGTAAACGAAACTGAAGTATTCCCGAAAGAAATTAGATATTATTATTGAATTATTACTAGAAACTCCATTGCACTTCATATGAGTAGGAAACTCATAGCAAAAATATGTTAATACATAATATTATAATAATTTGAGTATTAAAGTAAGGTTCCTCTTACTATGAAAAATATTTGTAGTGTTGATTTCGATAAATTTTCCCTTATTTAAAAATTCCGTTTTGATTCCTTGTTTAAAAATTTGATACTATTTGAGGATTTTATTTTATTTCTGTGTGTAAGTATGATGAGAGAGAATCATCGAAAGCAAGAGAGTTGACGATGTTGATGATGAAGGAAAAATTAAATGGAAATTCTGTAATGTTCTATACATATTGTACATGTCCTGTAATGATGTAAATTACAGAATACATTACCATTCAGCAACGCTGAAGTAGAACGCTTTTTTAGTTATATGAACATTGTTAAAACAAGACCGGATGAAGCGTAAACTCCTAAATAGTTTACTAATATATACATTTTTAATTCATTCGCTAATAATGTACCTAAGAAAGTAAATTCAGATATTAAACGTATAAATTTCGATATGTTAAATTCGTTTTTAAAAAATAGGCTATAGAATTTCATATCTTTACTGATATATTATCAAATTAATATGTGCACAGTCTCTGCTAAAACTGCTTATAACCATACAAAGTTGAAACCTTGGATGAATGTTAGCATATTAAATAAAATTAAAAAGCTTGAAAAATTATCTAAAATCTTAAAAAACAATAATAATTAATATAATGTTGTTAATGAAGATGTAATTTGGCAATTACTTCAATGAATACTTTATTAATGTAGCGAAAACATTAAATGAAAAATGTAGCGAATGTATATAATATAATTACAACATGATTACAATACTGCTACATATCTAATTAATGACAAGAGTATTCACCATCTCTTATCGTACAGATAAGAGATGGGCATACTCTCGCCACTTCTCACAAAATAAGTTTTATACTCGTACTTTACATAATTTAGCTTTAACTAATAATTTAAGAAATATTGTAAGCTCACTTTGGTATGAACTATAAGAAGGTTCAGAAAGATAAAATAAAATAAAAATTAATTAAGAATAAAATAAAATACGGATATACCGTACAAGAAACATGTTATTATTCACACAATTGGAACTTGATTGAAGAAACGGTCCAAAACAGAAGTTTCTTTTTTGAACTAATCACTGGCGTTGAAATACTAAGAATCATTTCTCACATGAAATATTCGGATTCTTGTGGTCTTGATAGTATAAGTAGCAGGATTATAAAAAATATTTCGTTTTATATATTAGATATTCTTGTCTATTTATTTAATTCAAGTATTTATTCTGGTATTTTTCGTGAAAATCTCAAAATTGCTGTGGTTCTACCTGTATTTAAAAAAGGTGATTCATTCTGAGTGAACAATTATAGACGTTTCTCCCTCCTTTCTACATTTTCAAACATTTTTGAGAAGTCTATAAAACAAAAATTATTAGGGTACCTAAATAATCTAAACTATTTTAGTAGCTGTCAATTTAAGTTTTCGCAAAATAAGTCTACCGAAGGCGCTCTGCTCAATTTCTCTGCAGAGATATATGATGCCTTAAATGCGGGTAAATCCTGCTCAGCTTTATTTATAGACATTACTAAAGCATATATTTGTTCTTGTTGATCATAAAATTTTACTAGATAAATTATATACATTAGGTATAAGAGGTTTTGTTCATGATTTGTTCGGGTCCTTCCTCTAGAGTAAAAAGTAGAGAGTGAATAACGTATTAAGTAGTGAGGCTGCTATAAATTGTCGAGTACCCGAAGGGTCAATTCTTGGCCCCATTATTTTTCTTATTTATATATTAACTCGCTTTTCCTGCAAGAATTTAAGGGTAAACTCACAGCATTTACATATGCTACATTTATTTATTTATTTATTTATTACTTAATTCAAGTATTTACATATTACATTTAGATAATTATACTTAATCTAAAATTAATATTAAAGTTATACAAAGCAAAATTTATTTTATTAAAAAAAAAAATGTATATTTACTTAGATTTAATATTTCACAAAATTTTTACAACAAAAATAGTGAAGAACAATTAGGAATAATTTTGAATAGTGATTTTGTTATCACATCTTTACTCATGTTTATATTTATTATAGTTTTGTATTGATTCACATTTATCAACATTCTATTAATCGGCTCGTATTTGCCGTAATTTGTCCTATGATATCTAATCTATAGTTATGAAATAGCTGAGTAATAAAAACAATACCCATGACTGTTCGCCTGCATTCTAAAGTATTCATGTCAAGTAATTTGAGACGATTGACATATGGAGGCAATATAAGGGGATCAGCCCAATTTAGGTTTCTTAAGGCGAACCTTAGAAAATTTCTTTGTATTGCTTCAATTCTAACAATATGTTGATGATAGTGTGGAGACCAGACCTGATTTGCATACTCCAGAATAGGACGAACTAAAGTCGTGTAAAGAGATTTTATAATATATGGATCATTAAATTCTCTAGACCATCTTTTTATAAAACCTAGCCCTTCATTATGTAGAAGTACTAAAACATTAGTCTTTGTTTTTCCCTCGATAACACAATTATAGGAGTCGTCGTGCAAGTAAAAGAGGTATAATCTCATAAGATTATATATTCTTTCATCTCTTAATCTTCAGAGGGCATACATTTTATCTTGTTCATTTAACGATTTTTTAGTCATTCTAACTATTGGTGGCACTAAAGGTTGAACAAAAGTATTATCATTTGTTTGGGGAGCCAACGGTTCAATAGGGGTTTTCGTAGCACCCAGCTTAACATCCGAAATTTGTGTTGGTCCTTTAATAAAATTATCATACTTATGAATAGTAGTCGTTTTATTATTAATCATTGAATTAGCATTATTACCATTACTCAAGGAAGTATCTGAATATGTGTTAGAAGTGTTAAGTTTTATATCAAATAAAGATGATATTTTTTATTTTAATTCTAATGTATTATTGCTGTTATTATCATTATTATTATTACAATTTTTATTATTATTATTAATGTTACTATTGTTATTACTATTATTGTTAACAACATTAATGCTATAAATATCAATATTGTCATTATCATCATTATTATTATTACTGTCATTATTGCTATTATTATTATTATTGTTATAATCATTATTATTATCATTGTTATTATCATTATTATTATTATTATCATTATTATTATTATTACTATTATTATTATTATTATTAGTGTTGTCATTATGATTATTATTACTGTAATTATTACTAATACTATTAACAACATTAATACAATCATCATCGATATTGTCATTATCATCATCATTATTAATTGGTAATGCGAGAAATTGACTTGAGAAATTTGTGAATTTATTAAATGCGGGAAGTAAACAGTGCTTTTTATAAAGAGGTAGTTTACGTAAAGTAAAATTGTTACTAGATAAAACAGAATCAGTGTTATTGTGTTGTAAGTTTGATAATGTCTGAGTATGTACATTTACTTTATTAGAGGAAGTGGCAAAAGGATTTAAAAGAGGTGACTTTTTCTGTGATGGTGCTATTTTAAAGTTTATTGGGAGTGTCTTTTTGGATAAAATTTTGAATTAAGGTACCTTTACCCCAATTTTTTGTGTTCGTTATTACATTAACTTTACGGCTTAAATTTTGAATTAAGGTACCTTTACCTTTTTTGTGTTCGTTATTACATTAACTTTACATTTAGGTACCATAACTTTAAAAGATTTGTATTTGAGTCGCTATTTTAAATTTTTAGGTGTAATGTTTGTAACATGAATATTACTACAATTAAATTTATCAATTAACAACTTACTAATACTTTTTGCATTTGATCTAGCTGGAAACTTTGAAAAATAAAGCAGATGATAATCACTGGTAGAGCTGGAATTTGTGTGTTTTGTTGAGGCAGGAAGTAAGAAATCTACTTTTTTGAGTTTTTTTTCTGGTTTTTTTTTTGGTTTCGATTTTACCTTTATAGTATGAAAATTAGTAGAGCCGGATTTTATTTCCCTTGATGAGGTAGGTGGTAAATCCCGTTTCTTAGTTTCTATGAGTTCTTTTTCTGGAACAGAATTCGATATATCCGTACTACTGCTTGATAATTCCATATATAAAAAGATTTATTGTTAATTGACTCGCATTGAATTTCCTTATTGCAATTTGGTAATTCTTCCTTTATTCCCATAGTATGAAGGGATAATTTCATACGGGTTAAATAGTCTTTAAGATTGTTAATGTCATCACGAATGCTACCCAGCTCATTTGATGTTGCTGAGAGAAGTTCACTTTTTAAGTCATTAAAAAGATCAGTAAAATTTTCTTTTAAGTGTTTTTCACGGCCAGACAGGAAACTGGAAAGCGTTTGATTAAAATTATCATGGCTTTTAGCCAAATCGTTAAAACACAACGAGTTATTTTTTAACGCATCAACTGCTTTGGCCGATGAACCTTTACATTCATTCATAATATCCTTCAAGCAACTCATCAACTCGTCTTTAAGTATTTTAATCGGCTGGTTCAAATCCAAGCAACTGTCGCAAACGAAATTATGCGAGATGAACAAGGAGCATGGTTGCCAACCTCTAGGGGCATTAATGCAAACCCCATCAAACTTTCTTTTACAGATCCCATTACAAACAATGAGTTCAGTTTTGTAATCTGTTATAGTACAGAGTACGGCACTGCATTTATGTTGATTTTTATTAATTTGATTATACATATTTGTTTTTTTTTTCTTTTTTTAATTTTTTTGAATTTATACAGTTAATATTTAAGCAAATGTAAAAAACAAACTTAAATGACCCAAATAGAAATATGATATGTTAGCAACAACAGTTAAAAAAAAGAAAAAAAATTTTGCAAAATGATTTACAATGTTTACAACTTTTATTAATCGAAAAGTAAAAAAAATTAAAATATTGAATTTTGAAAGTCAACACTTTTTAAATAATTTTATGAAAAGTTAGTATTGAAATTTAAAGTTAGTTAATCATTAAAAAAACAAGAATAAAACAACAAAACAAAAATTTAATTATGTTTTTTGTTAAAGTTCTTTATTTAGAAAAAAAAAAAAAATTTAAAAAGTATAGTGCGCGTTACCGTTAATTAACGTGTTGATGGTTTGAAAATGAAAGTGATATTGATCAAGTCATAATGAAAATGCTGAACATATTTATCACGATTAAAATATTCTTAGCAAGTGGTTTGCTAAACACAAACTTATAATCACCTCTAAAACCAAATATATGAATTTTAATATTTACATATTATTTACATATTACCTATACATACAATTTACTACAACTCTCCGTGCTATCCAAATAATTATGTGTATAGAAGTGGCGACTCAAGTAATGTGTTAGTATTTAACTTACTATTGTGTAATAGTGTAATATTAATTGTTCTATAATAGAATATTATAATTCTATTAAAATAGAAATATTATAATCAAATATTTAGGTATTACAATAGACTCCAAAATGTCATGGTCTGATCACACTTTGAATCTGAAAAAATACTTTAATAATGTCATCCGACAATTATACCAAGTTATTTATATAGTTCGTCAAAAGTTTGTTTAATGTTTTACTATGCAAATAATTTATTTAATATAAAACATAAAATTAAACACAAGTTCTTAATAAAACAATTTTATTGAATCTTCTTAAAGACTAAAAATTAACATTAAATCTTACAATATATATAATGGTCAGAAATCAACATATGAGGAAATAAATGCAAGCTTAAAAATAAATTTGGGCCTTTTAAGTGGTTTACTTATTGTAATTATTTTAGTTATGCTAAGATAAACGAATTTTTAGCCCGGTTTAAATGAGTACTATAAATTACAAATACTATAAATTACAATTAGTAACCTTAACCTTAACCTTGAAAACAAAAATAAAAAATAAAATGTTTGCGATAGCAATTTTGCTTTATAATTAATATTTAAACATATAATTTTAAAAGAAAGAAAGTAAAATGTGTTTGACCTAGATTGCATTTATTTCAATAACGAATATTATTATAAAATAATTATGGTTTAATTTAACAGGGTGTTTCCTTTGGATAAGTAACTCCCCCTTCCTTAGGAATATTGTACTCCTGAACAATATAATTTCCTGGATTATTTTTTAAATCTATATGATTTCTTGACTTACAAAATTTAAAAATTAATAAAAATATTATGATAGACATTAAGGGTATTAAAATGAAAGGAGAATAAGAAAAAATTGTATAAAAATTTTTTTTATATTTAATTTTCTTAATTTCTTAAATTATTTTTCATTTGATTAACATGTAATATTACATTAATTTAGGTTAACTGTCTGATTAACATGATCAATAGTTGCATAATTTGGAAGTAAAAATGATTGCTTAAACTGTAAATTACTATTTGAAAATTTTATTTAATATACTGTTATAGTACAGTTATCAAACTATCAAGTTATAATTGTTATTTAACAAATATTCAATGTTTATTACAAGTATTATATAAGCTTATATTTTTTGCATTTTTTATTAAAACAACTCCTAAGTCTAATTCTACTATTTTCATATCTGTTTCTAAAGTTTTTGTGCAATTTCCAAAAAAGGTTTCAAATAATTTAGAAATACAATTTGATACTGGTTTTAGTTTATTTTCATATTTTTCTGTAACAAGGTAATAAGTTTTATTTTTGTATTTTATAACATCTGAAATATTTATATTTTGTATTTTATATATATTTATAATTTCTTCAAATTTAGAATTAGGAACAGGAAAAATTTTATATTAAATAGCTTTTTCTTTGCTCATTTCAGGAAAGCGTATTACAAAACTTAATTTATTGTCATAAGTTAACAAAGAACTTTTAAGTTCCTGAATGTTATAAATATTAATGTCATAAGCATCAATTTTTTCTGCGGTAAGAAAAGATCTGCTCATTATCTGATGTTTTGCAAACATTATATTCTCTTGTATTTTTTCGATTTCTTCATTTAGAAGATTTAAATCAGAAATTAGTTGTACAAATTGAATTAATTTGATAACGTTTCTATTTTCAATTGAAACGCCATTGAGTAATTTATCTAGAAGTAAGTTGTTATTATTAATACTTTTTTGCAATATTTCAATATTTATTTGGATATTATCGTTAATTTTAATTTGATTGTTAGAGCTTTTTATATCATTCTGTACATTTTCATCTAAAACTTTTAAATGTTGTTCAATTTTATTTTTGTCTTTTTCATCCATAGTTCCGAAGACAAATTTTAAAATCGAACCACCTAAATTTAATAAAGATCTCTTACGTCTAAAAGGTATTAGTATTTTAAAAGCATGCTTAAGTTTATTAATTTTATTCATGAGAATATTGAAATTATTTTTATCGGTTGGTAGATTAAAATTGGACTTTATTTGTTTTTCCAACGTATCTATGGTATATTCAATTTCATCTAAATTTATTATGTGAATCATTTTTTTATAACTTTCTATTATTTCTATGTTACCATGTTGTGATTGAAGATATTATTGTTGGTAGTTTAGTCGGGAAGTTTATTATCTGAAAGTTTGAATATTCTTTTAATGCGACTTGTATGAATATTTTTATCATTATTATCTATTATATTATTATTGGATCGTTTAATTTTAATTTTTTTATATTTGGGTACTTCTTTATACCTAACGATAGCAGGGTTTTGTATTAAATTTTCATTAGTATTAGGTAGTTTAAATTGTTTCCGGTTCTTATTAAATTTATTGATAATTTGCTCTTTTTTTTATTGTAATTTAATTTTTATTTTCTCAAAATCAGAAATTTTGGTATTATGGTGGCATATGAATGGTATTATTATATGCCTCTACTGCCTTATGAATTTGACTTTCGGTATTTAATTCTGAATTTGTAATCTCGAGAATTCTAACATGTTCGGTAAGAGTATCATGGGCACTTTCAATATCATAATTCTAACAATATGTTGATGATAGTGTGGAGACCTTATTTGCATACTCCAGAATAGGACGAACTAAAGTCGTGTAAAGAGATTTTATAATATATGGGTCATTAAATTCTCTAGACCATCTTTTTACAAAACCTAGCATTGAGTTTGCTTTACTAATGATCTTACTAATATGTGTATTAAAAGTAAGTTAACAATCAAAAGTTACACCAAGATCATTAAATTCAGTGACTCTTTTTATTATGTTGTTATTAAAAGGGTAATTATTTGTGATTAAGTTTAGGGAACGCGTAAATGAAATGACGGCACATTTATAAATGTTTAAAATAAGATTGTTACATTTGGACCAGTTCATAAAGTTATTAAGATCTTTTTGGAAAGAGTCTGCATCATTCATTGAGCACACTTCTTTAAAGATTTTCATGTTGTCCGCGTAAATTTTTATGGAACTGCTCTGAATAATCTTAGTAACATCATTTATTGAGATAATAAACAACAATGGTCCAAGATGACTGCCCTGTGGTACTCTAGAATTAGCAACAAAAGATACTGAAATTGCTGTTCTGAAAAGAACACTATAGCTACGGTTATTTAAGTATGTATCAATCCAGTTAATTAAGAAATAAGGAAAACCATATTTTTTTAATTTATAGAGTATTACACTATGAGGTAGAAGATCAAACGCTTTACTTAAGTCAGTGTAAACCATGTCAGTTTGGCGCCCAACTTCCATTGTTTTCAAAATAGTTGAAGCTATTTCTGTAAGGTTAGTTACAGTTGATTTCTTTTTTACAAATCCATGTTGATCATTCACTATAAATTCAGAACAATAATCATAAATTGCATCAAAGACCATAAGCTCAAACACTTTCGGCAAACTAGAAAGTTTAGCAATAGGCCTATAATTCACGACATTACTTTTTGAGTCTTTTTTTTGAACTGGCCTTATGTGATTCTTTCCATAACTTAGGGAACACCCCAGAAGCAAAAGATTTATTAAAAAGAAGTGCTATAGGATTAGATAGGGAATCGGCGCAACGCTTTAAAATAATTTCTGGGAGGTTATCTGGTCCAGGAGTAGAGTTATCATCCAATTTAGTTAGATAAAGCTGTATTGCGGCTGGTTTAAAATTAATATTTTGAAGAGGTAAATTTGCAAAGTCTTCCAAATGGTTAAAATAAGATTTATCAATATCGAAAGAAGAAGTAGAATAACTACCGACGAAAAAATATTTAAACTAATTAGATATAACAATTGAGTAGTTAGAATTCTGATCTTTGCAAGACATATAATTTGGATATTGATCGGATTTACGTTTTGAATTTACAAGCTTCCAAAAAGATTTAGGATTTGTACGAAGTTGCGAAGCAATTTTACTAATGTAAGCTAAATGTCTCAGATACTCGGTTTCTTTTGAAAAACATTTACATTTGTCTACTTGAATTTTTAAATTGTATTTACGGAATCTCTGAAAGATTTTAGATATAGCTTCAACATGTTTCTGAAGTGAGGTGCTAAAAATTAGAATGCCGTCTAAATATACAACACAACAAATATTAATGAAATCGCGTAAAATATGGTTCATCATTCGTTGAAATGTGGCAGGAGCATTCTTTAAGCCGAGTGGCATCCTGACAAATTCATAATGTCCCCGTGGGGTTGAAAATGCGGTTTTTGCCCGATCTTTTTCATCAACAAGTATTTGATGAAAACATTTTGCGAGATCTATAAAATATTGGGCTCGACCAAGTTTATCTAAAAAGTGCATCCATGTTTGATAATGGGAACTTATCATCTATTGTGATTTCGTTAAGTTTACGATAATCAAAAACAATTCGCCATTTTTTTTCTCCCGAATAATTAATTTTCTTGGGAACTACCCAAATTGGAGAATTATATGGTGAATTATTATGCTTTATAATTTCTTGAGCTAACATTTCTATAGTTTGTTTCTAGACTTCTTGCTCGTGTACTTTGGGGAAACGATAGATTTTAGAATAAATTGGTTGAGAGGTTTTTGTAACAATTGAATGTTTAATTATATCAACATTAGTTAATTGTTGACCGTCTTGGTAGAATAAATCCTTATTATTATGGATAATATTCCAAAGGTATTTGCATTCTTCTGTATTCAATTTTTCATCCTTTATATGATTGTAAATATCACTTGGATTTAAGATTAAAGAATACAGTTGATGAATTTCATTGAACGGACATGCATTTTTAAATTTAGTTACTTTGCCTTTAATTTCTATTTGTTGGATTTCTAAATCAATTTTTGCACCGATACAGTTTAATACGTTTTGTCTTAAAATAGCATCAAAACTCTTATTATTAATATTCATCACTTTCCAAAGAATTTTGGCTTTATGATTAAATTCTTTTGGAACATTTGATATCAATTCGTGCCAAATTTCACTCTCTCCGAATAGTGTTTTAATTTTTATGCGATGTTTTAATTTAATTAACTTAATTTGAGAAAATATATTATTATTAATAAATGAAGTAGTGGAACCAGTTTCAATCAACCAATTGAATTTAGTTCCATCAATTATGAATTCTACTATTGGTAAAGAATTTTTTTGGTTTGTTTCCGAGGCCCAAACCGAAATTTTTTTTGAGATTTTGTCTGATTTTCTTGTTCGGTATGATTCAGGTCTAATTCCATTGGTTCTAAAAGTTGATTAGATTGAGAGGAATTCTGATAATTCCTAGAAATACCACTTTGTTTATTATTATTACGCTTACCATTATATCTACTTTGAACGGAGTTATTATGAAAACGATTATTGTTAAAATTACGGTTGAAATTACTATTCTAATTATGGTTGTAATTATTATTATAACTACGGTTGTAATTATAACCATAATTACTAATTCTATTATTACAAGCATTATTTCGATTATTATTAGGAGAATGATTGAAATTACGATAGTTATTAGAGGTATTATTACCGTTATGAAATTGATTATTGCTATTATTTCGAGTAAATTTAAGATTAGATTTGTTATTCTGGTTTATATTAGTACGTGAAATACCTGTTTCAAGCAATTCAAAATATGCTTCTTCTAACTTATTATCATCTAACTAATATTTTAAGTTAATTTATCTAAAATTTCAGAAAGATCTGAATAAAATTGACTTACAGTATGAAATCTGATAGAATCTGCTTCCTCCTTTAGCCTCAAATATGATTCCTGCACCCCAAATGTTTTCTTCAGTTGGTTTTTGATGAAAATCCTTGTGTTATCTTGAATTCTCCGTATTGCAATTGCTGCTGGTCCCTGGATTTTTGATGTCAGGATGTTTAGTAGATAATTTTTCGTATTCGCATCCTCAGTAGAATTTAAAATTGCGTTTTTGATAGTTGATTTAAACGTTTGTTTGTTGTATTTTTCTTCGTAGTATTTCTTCTTTTCCTCAGAAATTGTAGATAGTTGAAAAAGATGTAGTTGTTCTTATTTTAGTTAAAAGTTGTGCTTGGATTTCATTAAAATATTTACTGATATTTAATGAACAATGTTGTATATTTTTGGTTTTTTTCACCAACAAATCCTTGAAAGGAAACTAATTATTTTTTTTTTAATTATTTATAAAATATTATTATAATATAAGTAATTCCAACCGTAATTTTAACAATAATCGTTTTCATAATAACTGCGTTCAAAGTAGATAATGGTCAGAAATCAACATATGAGGAAATCAAAAAATAAATTTGGGCCTTTTAAGTGGTTTACTAATTAGTAATTGTAATTATTTTAGTTATGCTATGCTTATTATTATAGTTATGCTATAAATTTAGTTTAGTTATAAATTATATTATTTTAGTTAGTTATTATTTTAATTATTTAGTTTAGTTAGTATATTGAAAACAAAAATAAAAAATAAAATGTTTGCGATAGCAATTTTTCTTTATAATTAATATTTAAACATATAATTTTAAAAGAAAGAAAGTAAAATGTGTTTGACCTAGATTACATTTATTTCAATAACGATAATTATTATAAAAGAATTATAGTTTAATTTTACAGGGTGTTTCCTTTGAATAAGTAACTTGCACTGTATCATTCCAAACTCCAATATGGGATTACTTGCTGGGGTGGTGCTTATTATAAGAAAATTCGGGGGCTCGTTACCTCGCAAAAACATGCTGTAAGAGTAATATATAAAAGAAATAGATATACATATACCCAAAATCTTTTTGTTGGTTCTTGTATTCTTTCTGTCAGAAATTTGTATTACTACAAAACTTTAAAGATTTTTTTCGTTAGATTTGGTTACCTAATTACTAGAGGTACTATTCACTATAATTTAAGAATTAATAGTAGGAATCTTGTAGATACTCCTCGTCATATTTCTGCCACTTTCATAATATTATTGCACCGAGAATTTTTAATAGATTGCCAGATATATAAGGAATATTAGAGTTCTTTCGAAATTTCTATCAAACATTAAGTCTTGGCTCATAACGTTGGATTTGGTTGATTCAGAAAAACTTCTGGATGTGCTAATTTAGGTATTAACGTATTTTTTCATATTCTTCTAATTCTGTGCAAATTTTGTATTTTATACGATCTTGCTTTTGTTTTCTCTTTTTTCTATTTGTTTGCTTCTACATTGTTAAATTAACTTTCAATATTATTTAATTAAACTTAAATTTTAAATAGATTCTAATTAACTTAATTTAATATTTGGTAATTACAATCTCCAACACGTACTTTTATTTTTATATTGTAATTAACTTTGTAGATCTTTCGACACTTACTTGTATAGTAATAGATTGATCTTAACTATTTTATATGCTTTTATATTAACTCGTCGCTGTCGGTTTATTTATTTATTTGTCATTCTGTCACGCTTTTTATTACTTCGTAATCTGTTAGCAACATTTGTAAGTGTTGTATGGTGCAGAGGAAAGTGTACAGGTTTCAAAAGTGGGGGTCATGTTGTTCGAGTCCAGTTCACATGCAACTTTTTTTTTTTTAACTATCTATTCATCAACATTTTTTGAATAAAATATGTATATATTTTGTATATATGAATTTGAAACTTAAATTTTTATCTCTAAATTCATGCATACAATACACACGCAATATATTTTTGACCTTTTCTCCTATAATAGTATATTTTTATGTATGTTGCTAAATTATTTTGTTTACAACATTTGTTTAGTATTTAAATCAAAATATTTACTGTCAACATTCTTTAATGCATATTGAATATGCATGGTTAAAAATTAAGATTTTATGTTCGTAATATCATGTTCATTAAATATTTAAGTGTTGTATAAATATTGTATCATGTTCATTAAATATTTAAGTGTTGTACAGGTTTTGAAAGTAAGAGTAATTTAGTTCGAATCCAATTCGTGTACGTACATTTTTTTTTTTTTGTTAACTGGAGTGGCAGCATGTAAAACGTGACGTTAAAAAATAAACGAAACAAAAATTTTTTGGTAGCACGGAAAACGTCACGTTAAAAATTTATATTCGAAAATTCGAAAATTATTTTGACAACCGAAGTGACGTATCAAAAATTTCAAAAACACCAAAAATAATAATAAACAAAAAAATAAGTATATAGACTACAGAGGCAAATCAAAATAAATTTTAAAATATTTCAGGTAAGTTTATTATAAATAAATAATGTTTGTTTTTGAGTCATCAAATGAAAGTTTTTCCGACGATGAAAGAAAAACCCAAAGCACTATTCCTTTTAATAGTTCTTCTAGGGCAGGAATCCCACCAATGTTACAAATTTATTGAATGTCGGTACTTAGAGTATTTCACTTGGCTTTTTCTCTTATTGTTAAGTAATTGAAATCAAATAGAAAATGTTAAATGTTGGATTAGGTACAATATTTTTATGTTGCTAAATTATTTTGTTTTAAAACATTTGTTTAGGATTTAAATCAGAATATTTGTTGTCAACATTCTTTATTGCATATTGAATATGCATGGCGTTAAAAATTAATGTTTTATGTGTTTTATTTAGGAACATTTATTATGTATATTGTGTATATAGATATACAAATAAAATTTTATTCAAAATAATTTCAATTGCCAAATTCAAACTACATTCATACATAATATTATTTATGTACATAGTAAAGAATATAAAAAGTAAAGATCATTACAAAATTATGCTTTTGCGCATTACGCATTATGATTTACAAACAAAATTTTATGAATATTGACATATAATTTATATACTTTTAATGAACCTAAAAATATAAAAACTCGATATTAATTTAAAATTTCTTAACTTATTCGCACGATCATTTAAATTTTAGGTTATGTTAAAAAGCTTTCAAACGAAACTTTGAATCCCACCATAACCTACATTAATTTTCAAAAGGCTGGACACTAAGAAAAAAAAACTAAATAGTGGTCCTATTTTCAAAAAAATACACGTAATCTTATGGAAAACTGTCATAGTCCTCCTAGAAAGCTTGAAATAACACAAAAACTACAAATTTTTCTAATTTCGTCCTAAGGGACCATCTTTATACCTAAGGTTCCATCTTTTTTACGTCTTTTAGTAAAATGAATTTTTTTAGATTGTAAATTTTCATTCATAAATATGCCTTTTAAAAAATATCTTCCAACTACTTTTCATCAAAAAAAAAACTTTTTAAAAAAACACTGATTGTGTCTTAATTCATAACTTACATTAATTTTTAAAAGGCCTGGATACTGAGAGAGGAAAACTAAATAGTAGTCTTCTTTTTCAAAAAAAATACACGTAGTTTTATGGAAAATTTTAGTAGTCTCCCTAAAAATCTGGAACACCATACCTACAGATTCTTTTCAATTTCGTCCTAAGGGCATTAAAGTTCTATCTTTTTACGTCTTTTAGTTAAACTAATTTTTAAAATATTGTAAATTTTCATTCATAAACAAGCATTTTAAACAATATCTTCCAACTACTTTTTAACAAAAAAAAGCTTCTTAAAAACTTTTTAAAAAAACATTGATTTCGGTTCTGGTAGCTGCCATACAACTTCTTACTTTAAATCGAAATAAGCCAGTGTCTATCCAATCTAGGTATCTGAAATGTTGCGAATGATGATCAAGTTTTATGGCAACAGCTTCTGCAAAATTTGGTTGCGGTGGTACGACGGGTTCGGGTAATTGCCATACAACTTCTCTTTTTAAATAACAATAACTCAGTGTCTATTGAATCTATCTATCTGAAATTTAGTGAAAAAGTGTCGAGTTGCATGCCAAAAACTTTTGTAAAATTTGATTGATCTAATGCAGCCGGTTTAGGCTTCTTGCATTTCTTGGAACTTAATGAAGCTAGGCGCAATAGATTCGGGTAGCTGTCATACAACTCCACAATTTACATAAATATATCTCTGTAGTTCGGTACTAAAACATCTGAATGTTTTTAAAAGATGATCAAGTTTTATAATAGGATATATTACGTTCATACGGATATCCCAGAGTTGACACAGTCTACTCTACTGCACTCTTCCTCGTTTCTAATACTTTTAAAATATGCAGTATAAAATTTTACTCAAAAAAAATATTATTTTATTTTATGTAAATACATGAATAGAATATTGTTATACAGTGTTAATATTCTATGAACAGTTCTTTTTATACACTGTATAGAAAAAAACGAAAATTGCTTAACCAGAATCTGGTACTCCGTTTCTTGATTTCTGCAAAATGTTGCTGAAAAATATGATTTGAACGTTAATTTTTTTATTAACATAAGGAGAAAACTGCAAACTTTATTTTTATATAAATTTTATAATTTTTTATTATAATGAAAAATATAAAAACTTAGTTTCAACTCTAATACACTTACCAAATGTGCAGCACAATTTATTATGAAGCTTTTAAATTATTAGGTTATGTTCACTAAAATTATTAAAATTCTGTACTCTCACAAGGCGAACAATAATTAAAGGCCAAGGCCCTGGACACTGAAATATTTGTTTGTGTTACTGAAATACCTACAAAAAAAAATAAGCGGAAAGCTTACAAAACGGCATTTCTTAAAAAAAAAAAATTTCCATTTTTTACATATCTACAATATACATATCTACAATATACATATCTACATTCATATATTAAATTTGGATATACTTCCGCAGAGGGGACCCAAGATATCGAGATGACGTCATCAGATAACGGTGCCTTATGACGTCACGTCACGGATCCGAATATATATGTCATTAGTACCGATGGCGCCATCTAGTGGTCGAAAAATGCATTACAAAATTTTCTTAACATTTTGTACAATTTTAATTAAACCGTTACATTTTTCCCGTAAGACAATAAACTGGAACCATTTTAAACAACAACAATACTTTTAAAATTATGGGGGTTGCCTGGAGGTGGCAACTCCCCTAAACAATAATCAAAACGCAATTTGATATTGTATCCAACTCTAAAGTGCATCATACTTACATTTTTACATACATATTCCAACAAGAAAACGAAAAGGCAAAATAAATGTATAATAAATAAAGTATGAAAATGTTTTTTTATGAAAATTGTTGTTCCAGTTTCATATTTGTGTACTCTGGTGCGGCTATTTGCCAATATATACCATACTTATTATATACCATTGAAAAGAGTGTGAAGAGTACTTTCTAACAGTATAATAATAAATATAGGGTGTCTTTGAAAATTTTGAAAATTTGACATGTATATTGATTTTTTTGTTGAAAGTTGGATTTTTGTTTTTTTTTTTAAATTGCCACTTTTAACTGCAATATCTCAAAAACGGTGGCTCCGATTGAGATGAAACAAGCTGTATATTAACAACAGTATCACACTATACAAAATTGTAGAAAATGGTTCCAGATTATTGTCTGACAGTTTGTCTTACATGTCTCCAGTTTATTGGCGCCATCGGTTCTAATGACTTATATATTCGGAACCGTGACGTCATAAGGTACCGTTATGTGATGACATCATCTCGATACCTGGGGCCGCCTCTGCGGAAGTACACCCTTAAATTTTCATTATGAAATACTTGTCCGAAAATGTCAACTTTTTAAATTAAAGTTTAGAATTTCTGCTAAAAAAAAAAAATACGACAGATAAAGGTATTTGTGGGAAAGATCTTCAGGAAATATTATATTTAAATTTAAAAGTAGCTTTTGGTTTAGATCTTAACATTCGCGGTGTAATGTACTCCATCTTTGGTCTTATATATGTTTTATAGATATTTAGGAGATCAGAAGATGAAAAGAAGGCTTTACAACGATACAGGAAACCCATACACCTAGATGCATATTTAGCTATATCAAAAATATGATTGGACCAACTTAATTTTTGATTTAGCTCCATGCCCAAGATGTTGAGCTCACCCGCATGCTGCAAAACTTCCCCTTAAAAAGTTAAAGTTGGGATTGAAGTATTTCTTTTCCGTGAGACTAAACAGCACTAAGTTTTCTTAGAGTTAAAGTCGACCCTGTTGATTTTGCGCCAATTAGAAAAAACAAAATACATATAAAAACTAAATACATATTTCCTATTTGATACTATACCTCTCAATAAAAACCCACATACATATTTAGCTATGGTTTCAGTTCTTTTGAAACCGTAATCTAAGAAACCTATAACTTGATCTAAAACGGTATTATAATTCAAATCTTTTCGAATAGCAATTTCATCGAATATCAGAACAGCTTCTTTGGATATTTGGTTAATTTTATTGAAAATATTGCGTAATTCAATATTTTTGTCATGAAAACGTACGTCTAAATATTTTATGGGAAACAATCGATTTAGATAAGAATAATGAGGCAAATTCAGTTTTATAGAATTACGTATTATTAGTATCCTTTAAGGGGATTGAAATGAATATTCCAGGCAACTTCTTTTTGATCATTCGATCAATTTTTTGTTTCTTAGAAATTCATTTGAAGGAAAGTAAATCAATTAAATTATTAACAGACATAAGTTTTAATTTTTCTCTCAATTTTTTATTTTCAAATATGAACTTATTCCTTTTTCGTTTGGATATAAATGAAGCTGACTTTAAATATTTGTTATTAACTTTTTTTTTCCTAAGGGAGGTGGGAATTTTCCAAAGACACTAAGAATTTCCCCTTGGTCAGATTCTTACTGACTAAACCCATCTCCCCCTTTAGCCAATATAATGGGATGAAACCCTTACCTGTTAACGCAGTATTTTGGCTAGGGTGTAGGGATAGAAAAGGATAAAAAATGGATGCGGAAACATTGAATTGAGGGTGGGACTGTAAGGAAACAATGAATCCGCCTATTATTATTACTATTTGCTAACAGTGACTATAGTCGTTACAACAGTTACAACATGCAGTAGTATACAACACCTTACTGCAGGAGGTAATTATTGAAGGCAACCCCCACTGTCACTGTACCAGCTATTATTATTATGGGATAAGTATTCTTGTAATATTATTAATATTATATTACAAAAATTATTTTTCAATCAAATAGTTGGGCATACTGAATCAGCCATTTCAATCAGTAGAGGTACTCATTTAAAACAAAAAAAATCGTGTGATAAATGAGAAGCAATAAATGATGCATTCTAGAGCGCTTCTAAAAGCACTTCCGAATCAAATGAGATCGTTTGTTTTTTTTTATTTAAGCCGAAGCGAATGAAATATCTTTTTGTATACCTCTGAAATGCATATAATATATGTACATATTATTTATTATCATGGTTATGAATATTTGTTGTTTTTATGTTTAAATAATAATTGCTAGAAAAAAATTATTAGATGATTTATTGTACTGTGATTTGCGCTAGTTGAGGTTGTAATTGTTCTTTTTGGTAAGTTTTTTTCATATTGCCATTTACCAGTAGCATCTATTAATATATAATTTTGTATTTCAGAAGCTGCAAAAAATAAAAATTTTGGAATAAATTCGTCCAATTTGAAGAAAATATAAGAGCAGCAAAAAAACAGATTATACAAAAATAAATTTAATACAAAAACATTTAATTTATCTAAGATATTTTATTTTAATTTTTAATATAAATAATATTTTTTTTTTCGAATACTACTCAAATTAAACTAGTTTAGTTTAAAAAGCATCATAAAAAAGTATTAAATAAAGGAACTGTTACATATTAAAAGGAAAACTGGTTTTTGTTATTTAATTCGTACACTTATAAGATTGAAATATATCCTTCTATAGTTAATTAATGTATAGCATTCTACATATGTTATCAAAGTAATTCTACATGCTTTCTCAGTCATGCATTATACATACCTTCTCAGTTATGCATTCTAGATGCCTTCTCAGTCATGCATTTTGAATCACCAAAGGGAAGCTTACGAAGTAAAATTACGAACGCATTGCTTCTTTTTGCGGACATATTTATATGAAAAAAAAGCAAAAAAAGCAATAGAAGTATGGAACAGGAAGTGATTCTTACCTTACTGGGTATGCTTCTAGCATGCATGCTGGAATGCTTCTTTTTCCCGCTGGGGTTTTACAGTTTGAATATTGCGTCATCAACAAGAGAATTATGCAAAACTATATGCTTATATATACATATATTTTAAAGAAATAAAAAAGATAAAAAAAAACAAAAAACATGTATTCATATAATGCATATATTGTGCCGCATGTTCTAATATGTATGAAATTTGAACTTATATACCACTAATTATTTTATCCCATCTGGAATAATGCATCAAAAACTTTACTGAATAAATTAGATATTGTTCACAAAAAAGTTATTAAAACTATACACAACTATCCATTACTGTATCCTACCAATAATTTGTACTCAAACAATTACCCAAGCTTTACAAATATCTGCAAAATAGAAAAGTATTTATTAGCTTTTAAGATAATAAATAACAAAATAAAACATAATTTTCTATTGAACAGAATGATTGACATACATAACCGCAACACCAGAAACAGGTCAAATTTTTACCTAACACTCTTCAAAACAAATAATCAAAAAAACAATTGTTTATACAATTGTCTTAAACTCTATAATGAATTGCCGAATGAATTGAAGGTTCTGGATAATTTATATTCCTTCAAAAAAATCATTAAAGAACATATCTTAGGTTCTAGTTTATATCTTTAAATTGCGAAATATTCATAGATTAAGCATACTGCGCCCAGTCATATACATTGGTATTCAATATTTTTGTCTTTTCTGGTAAAATTATATAATTTTCTGTAAAGTGATCTGTAATTCGATAGCAATAACATTAATATATTTGGTTCTCTTTAATATTAAAGAAAAAGAAATTATAACAAAGAAAAAAAAATAAAAGGATAGATAAATGGAAAAAATAATTCAAAAAATTAGTAAATTTTTCATGAAATTATAAGGCCAGACAACTAACAGCTACGGTCGTTAAAAATTGAATATGCACAATATCATAAAATTAAAATTATTATAGAAATTTTTGTTTTTTCTGAATGGAATTAAAATTGAAATAAAAAAAAAAAAAATAATTAAATGTAACTTGAATTACTAACAAAAAAAAAATTTTGTAAATGAATTGTAATTGTATAGGATCTATTAATTAAAGAAAAGAAAAAACACTATCAAAAAATAATGAGAGTAAAACTTTTTCATAATTTAGTGAATATAACCTAATAATTCAAAAGCTTTATAATAAATTGTGCACAAATTTGGTAGAACATTTGAATTAAAATCAAGTTTTTATAATTTTATTTAAATAAAAATTGCTAAAATATATGTATATGAAAAGAAAGTTTGAAATTTACTTTATTCTTTTAAAAAAATTAACTTTCCATTCATATTTTCTAAGCTATATTCATAAATTGAAAATCTTGATTACCAAAATCTGGGTAAGCAATTTTCGTTTTCTTTGGAGCGTCTATGATGTAATCCTGTTTTAAAAAATCATATTTTGTCAAAATCCTCTTTTCCACAATCCTACTTTTCCAAAATCCTACTTTCGAAATTCCTCTTATTTTTTTATACCCGTATGAAATATGTTCAAGGGAATAATAAATTTGCCATTACGTTTGTGACACCTTAAAGGTGTAGAGCTAGATATAGTGTCAAAAGTATGGATCGGCTCAGAATCTAATTTGGAGTCGATTAAACCTTGTACGTCCGTCCCCCCATCCACACGATAACTCGTCACTTTTGCAAAATTGTTAGTTCAGGCTTCTTGCACCTCTTGGAACTTAATGAAGCTAGGGGTCTGTAATCTTACAAATGTTGATCAGGTTTTATGGCCACAATTTCTGGAAAATTTGGTTGTGCTGGTGCAACAGGTTCGTGTAGCTGCCATACAACTCCACAATTTACATAAATATATCTCCGTAGTTAACGTCGGTACTAAAACATCATCTTTTTAAAAGATGATCAAGTTTATTAGAAACAGGATATATTACGTTCATACGGGTATCCCAGAGTTGACACAGTCTTCCTCGTTTTTTTTAATTTTAAATTTTAAAAAAAAAATAAGAGGATTTTGCACTTTCTTTCTTAGTTTTTTTTTGCATAGCTGAAATAATGAATAAAACTCTATACAAATTAGTTAATTTATACTATATTAAAAAAAAATTCACTTCAATAAATATAATGTAACACAAAATTAAAAAACAAAATTAAAAAAAACTTCATAAATTAAATCTAGATCTATTATTATGTTTTATATTAAATTATTTATAGAATTAAGTTCGAAAAAATTATTAAAATCAAAATCGACACAAGTTCGAAAAACTAACAAATTTAAGGGGTCTGATACGAAATCTCGCTTTTACAAAATCTCGTTTTATTACAAAATCTTGTTATATAATATTTTTATTAATAAAGCCAAAATATTTTAGTAAAAGCCTTCTGGAAAAGGCGATATAACCCTAGGGGAGGCTTAAATGAAACAAATTGTAATAAAGCCAAAATATTTTAGTGTAGGACGCGTCATGAGTCTGACAGGAAATTTTTAATATGTCGAATATATGTCGTTCGAACTTATAACGCGGAGCCATTTAATGTTCAAAAAAAAAAATGGGTTTTTTTAAGATTTTTCAAAAAAAAAGAAGTTTTTTTACGATTTTTCAAAAAAAAGAGGATTTTAGAAAGTAGGATTTTGTAAAAGTAGAATTTTGTCTAAAACAATTGTAAAAGAATAGGATTAATAAGCAGAGGATTTAGTATTAGTATAGTAGGATTCCTTTTTGGATCAGTTAATAATAAATATAATAATAATAAAAATTCATTGTATAATAGTTACAAAGTACTGTAGCTATTTATTTTTAAATTTATATTGCAAAAATATTATTTAAAATTTTACTTTAAAAAATTAACTAAATAATATTTTTAAAGAATTAAATTATTTAGTATCTTATATTGCCATTTTTAGTTAGTTTAAATAAAATTGTTTAAAAGTATGTAATTTTTGGATTAAACAGTCTTTGACTTTTTCTTTTCCGTTTTCTCAATTTCCGAAAAAAGAGACTTTGAGAACATATAGATAACCCGTATCAATATCGTAATTGACAACCGAACGCGTATAGTTCCATATGTAAATTAAATTTATCAAAATCAAGTTTTTCTTTAAATAACCCTCAAAGGAAGCGTTTGATGCCAAATGCAGTTCCCATTATTTTCTCCAATTACCCTGAATATCATAATATTTAATCTGTAAATGAAGACATTTAAAGTAATTTTTCTCAATGGTTTACCAACTAACTTTCATTTTTTGTTTTAAATGATAAATATTCAGTACAGCCATCTTACAATATCAATATTTTTCCAAAATTTTCTGATTTTCATTATTAATTTTCCATTTTTATAAAAAACCCATGTAAAGAATATGCATATGTATGTGTATCATATAGTATGTATAATCAATGATTTTCCAACCGATTTTCACTTTTTTTTCTTTTAATGATAAATATTCAGTTTAGCTATCTTACAATACCACTATTTTTCCAAAATTTTCAGATTTTCATTATTAATTTTCCATTTTTATAAAGAATATACATACATATACGTCTGTCTGTCGGCAAGATAATTCAAAAACTAAGAAAGCTAGAGCCTTGAAATTAACACAAAATATTCTTACATCAGTTTGTAGGTTCCCTATTTAGCTCTCGAACAACTAACTTTTAGATTTCCACACTTTTTTTGAAATAGAACTTTGAAATTTTAACTGCTGATAGATATCATAAAAATATTAATTTTATGTAACAACTTTTTTCTGTAGCCCCACCCGTTACGGAGCTACAGCCCCCCAAAGTTCAAAAAAGCTCTATATTTAAATTGTTATAACACATAAGGTATATCTTCAATTTGAAAGCGCCAAACCATTACTGCTTTTATTAGCTTTAAAAATATATATACTTGTGGTATACGGTGTCCTAATTTACCGTTATGAGAAATTCAAATTGTTATAACACATAAGGTATATCTTCAATTTGAAAGCGCCAAACCATTACTGCTTTTATTAGCTTTAAAAATATATATACTTCTGGTATACGGTGTCCTAATTTACGGTTATGAGAAACTCAAATTTTGCAAAATTCTTGACTCCTTCTATCTTCCAAACGGTTTAAGTTAGAAATTTTAAATTTTCTGAAGTTAGGTCTCTGAAAATAAGTATGAGTCATTTCAGCAAATATTTTTGTATCGCCCCCGTTTCGGAGCTATATGGGGTCAAAAACTAAAAAATTCCTTATTTTTAAACACCTGTAACTTGAACACCTGTGCAAATAAATCTTTTGAAGTAATATACAAAACTTAAAGCTCCAACATTATATTTTTATTTCTCTTGACATATTTTCTTAATAATATAGCGTTACCTTAAAATTGACGAAAGTGTGACTTCATTTTTGTTAATTTTTATAACAAATTTTTTGAACGATTTTTTTGCATTTTATTTTTAGTCGATAATTTGAAATTGTTGAGGATGATGCGTAGTACAAAAAAAATAAAATAAATAAAAAATATAATGGTTGTTTGAAAAATTTATATTTATATGATATTAGCAAGACCTATGTAAACAGGCCAAGAACTAAAAACACATGAATGTAGTTGTGAGAGAATTGCAATCGATTCTCACGTATCGCGCTTATGAATAATTTCATAATTGATATGAGTTTCGATTATAGCCATATAAGCGTGTACAAAACTTTAAAGTATGAAAGTAGTCTCGACGTATACTATTACGATATTGAGGCAATTTATCTTAAGAAGCTTTTAAAATAAAAAATTTAAAGGAAGACAATTTTTTAAATGCATATTTATGAATGAAAATATTATATTTTAAAATATTTTTCTTAATGAATTATGTAAAAAAGATGCGACTTTAATTTTCTCTTTGGACCAAATTGAATAAAGTAAATAGTTTTTGTGTTATTTCAAGATTTATAGTCGGCGCCCTACTTTTTTCCATAAGACTGCATGTAAATTTGTTAAAAGCTGGCCTTATTAAGCTTTTACTCTCTGCACTTCATGGCCTGATAATTGATGTGAGTCTCGGATATTAGTATACATACTTATATAACTCATGTTTATTTACATATCGTATCTTAGTATCTTATCGCCGCTTAGTATTAAATGGTACTATAGCAGATTTGGAAAAGTTTTGTATTGATAATCCAACAACGCTCCAAATGAGCGATTGATAATAAAGTTATGTGGAAGCTTAGAATCTGCTTTTGAAGAATGTATAAACATATAGTTTGAATATATGTACAACTCATAGTTCTAGAAATTATAAAATTCACCCAAATTATTTTAAAATACTAAAATATTAAAAAAATAATATTGTAAGCAGAGTGACAGGCTGTGAACATACTAACAGTTTGTACGGGTATCTAAGAATTGACAAAGGCAACTGTATTCTTCCTCGTTTTTCTTTGCTTTTTGTTCTAAATACATAAACATTTTGAAATGGTAGTTAGTCATTTTAGGATTTTTTATTTGAGTAAACATGAAATGTAACATGTAAAATTTCATAATTCAGGGGCATCTTATAAAATGCATCTTATAATATAAATAATAGATATATTGAGTTTCCAATATTCAATAAATCAGAGATATCTTCTAAAAGATAATAATAACTGTGTTTTTACAAAAAATATCAAAGCAAATATGCAAAGAATTACGTTTCAAATAAAATCATAAAAAAACTATACATATATGTACCGTATCTAAAACTTCGAAAGTTTTTCTTACCATTTTCTGAATTAGAACTGATAGCTGTTAAACTCAAAAGGGAATAGAATTTTATCTTTATTATTTGTTGCTATATTCCTCCTAACACTAATACTGATATCTATCATAGTTTTTGTTTGGCTCTTGACTCAGTAACTACACTAATGAATATTGCGGATGAGTTATTAGTTTGTCGTGATTTTAATTTGCCACAATTAAGTTGGATTCTTCATGATGAAGAAAATTTTATAATACCACTTTATGTTAACTCTGAATCTGCAGAAATTTTTGTTGATAACTGCAACGCCTGTTGCCTGCAAGAAATGTCTAATGTTTCTAATTTCAAAATAAACAGTTAGATCTTATTTTTACTACTGACTGGTAAAATTTGAAAATCAACAATTCTCGTATCCCTTTAGTAAAAATTGACAACTTTCACCCACCGATTAACTTTACATATTCTTTTATTAATCCAAATAACCCAAAATTTTCTAACAACTCTACTTCTTTTCGTTTTAATTTTAATAAGGCTAATTTTTCTGATTTAAATAACATTTTTTCGTCAATTGACTTCTCATATTTGGAAACTTTTAAGGATATTAATTACGCTGTCAGTGAATTTTACTCTATTCTTAATGAAGGATTTGGTTTGCATATATCTGTAATTCCGGATAAAATTCTTAGCTCAAGTCCACCATGGTTCAATCATAATTTAAGAAATTTACGTAACACAAAAACAAAGCATGGAAAAGATATATCAAAAATAATTCCTATTCTGATTTTGGTCAATTGTACAATTCTTACAAATTACGAGTAGTTTTTGATTCTTGTTACAAAAGCTATCTTAACTTCACGGCTTCAAATCTGCATAACAATCGCAAATTGTTCTGGAAATTTGTTAACTCCAAAAGAAAATCTGATGAATATCCAGATTACTTATTTTTCAAAAGTCAAACTTCACACGATTCTGATACAATTGCTGAATTTTTCAAGAATTTCTTTTCCAGTGCGTATGTTGATAATGCATTTCAAGTTGATGCCGGTGCAAGAAGCGTGAACCGGCTGCTCTAGATCAACAAAATTTTACAAAAATTGGTGGCATATAACTCGAGACCTCTTCACAAAATTTCAGATATCTAGCTTCAATAGACACTGAGTTATTTTCATTTAAACAGATAAGTTGTATGGCAGCTACTCGAACAAGCCGCACCACCAAAACCAAATTTTACAGAAGTTGTTGCTATCAAACTTGATCATCATTTGTAAGATTTCAGACGCCTAGCTTCATTTAGTTCCAAGAGGTGCAAGAAGTCTGAACCGGCTACTCTAGACCAACCAAAGTTTACAAAAGTTTTTGGCATGTAATTCGACACCTCTTCAAAAAATTTCTGAATGCTAACATGATGATTGTCGTATGGAGAAGATTATTTTTGTTCTTTAATAACGGCCGAAAATGTTATCTTGTTATACCCTACATCTAAAGTATAGGGTATATTAACTTTGGTATGGTGTTTGTAACCACCAAAAGGAACCGAGTTAGATATGGACATGTATATATATTCTGAATCAGGATCACCTCCTGAGTCGATTTATGTCCGTCCGTTCATAACTCAAAAACTGATAAAGCACGATAACTCAAAAACTAATAAAGCTATCTTGATGAAATTTATATAGTAGGTTACTAATTCCAAAAGGAAGGCAAAGTTCGAATCTGTACAAAATCCGTCCATGGGTTCGGATTCTGGAAGCTTCCGAATGATTTCGCAGCAAACGAGATTATCTCGAAAACAAACAAAGATAGAACCTTTAAATTTGGTACAATGATGTTCATTCCTGTTTGATTTATGTCTCTGAAATTTGAGAGGATGTGCTCCATGGTTTCGGATTTTGGAAGCTTCCGAACGAGCACCAGAGCAAATGAGATTATCTCCAAAACCAACTAAGATATAACCTTTAAATTTGGCAGAATGATGTTCTCTCATGTTTGATTTAGGTCTCTAAAATTTGAGAGGATTTGGTTAATGGGTTCGGATTTTGGAAGCTGTGTTCGGATTACAAAGGTGTTCTGTTATGTTTCCTTTTCTGTAAAATTGGAAACTGACATTTGAAAAAATTCGAACCATGGGTTCGTATTTTGGAAACTTCCGGACGAGCACAAGAGGAATTACAGATATATGCAAACCAAATCCTTCATTAAGAATAGAGTAAAATTCACTGACAGCGTAATTAATATCCTTAAAATTTTCCAAATATGAGAAGTCAATTGACGAAAAAATGTTATTTAAATCAGAAAAATTAGCCTTATTAAAATTAAAACGAAAAGAAGTAGAGTTGTTAGAAAATTTTGGGTTATTTGGATTAATTTCCAAAACCAACAAAAGTAGAACCTTTAAATTTAGTACAATGGTGTTCTGGCATGTTTTCTTTATGTTCCTGAGATGGATTCGATGAATTGCGGTGGCAATTCGGGTACCTGACACACACCTCCCAAGGACTAACAATCTTCGAAATTAATAAATATAGAGACTTAAAGTTTTTTACAAAGATGTCAAGCATATCTCAAGAGGATGCCTCTTTTACTTTCCTGAAATTCGAGTTGAATAAGCCACAAAAAGGAAGAAGTTCAAGCAGCTGCCAAAAAAACTTATGGATTTTTAATTTAATTCGAATTATTCAGGTGTAGGGTATTAATAAGTCGGTTGCATCGACTTACTGTTACATTTACTTGTTAAAATTTAAACACAGTATTCTTAAGATACTTAATAAGGTTATTTTAATTAGTATTATGTATTCGAAATTTGCTTTGAAAGCTTTTTATGGAATATCAAAAAAAATATAGACAAAATATCTATAATAAATAAATTGTGTTGGAAATATCTTTTTAATAATAATAACAATACAAAAAATTGGGCAGAATATTTTTAATAGGTACTCGTGCGGAAATGGGTTAACGAACGTTAACAAAGATTTTGTCACAGGATTTTTGAGAACCATAAATTCATCCTGCCTAATTAGACACAAATTGGAAACAAACATTTTTTTGAGGGTCTATCGTGCCGAAATGTGTTAATGTACCACAGCAAAATTAATTGAATGAGTTTGTGTAGCAAAGTGCAATACTTGTGCAAATTTTCAATTGGTGAAACCGTTTAAAACAACAACAAAGAAATTAAAAAGCTTCATTCGGCCCAGGTGCGGAAACGAGTTAACGGATCGTAACCAATTCAACTCAGAAAGATTTTATGATAAAGAGCTACACTTTTGTAAATTTTCAAATCAATTGATTAAACTGTTTAAGTAGGACAAAAGAAAAATTTAATGAACTTCGTTCGGCTCTCGCTCCTAAACGGGTTACCAGAACTTCATAAAATGTGTCACAGACTTTTTTTCAGACTATAAAACCACCATACAAAATTGGACACAAATCGGAAACAAATTATTTTTTGGAAGCCCGCCGGACCGAATCCGGGTAATATATTGCAACCATATTTCTTCGGTACACCCGTAAAACTAATAAGAACATTTGTGCAAATTTTTAACTCAATCGGGCAAACCGTTTAGGCAGGACAAAGAAAAAATCGAACAGATTTAAAAGGTTCTCGGGCCGCAATGGGTTAATGATCCGAAACGCGATATAGCCTATAACACTTTCCGGGGTCGTAGAAATGTTCCTGTAAAATTTGGTTTGAATCAGACTGATGGTTTTTACGTGATTCGGGCACAAACAAACAAACAGAATTTCTTACTTATTTATTAGAAGATTTGGTCATGTGTGTGTGAATATTTTATATCGAAAAGAAAATTGTTAAAAATGAGCATTTTTGTAAAAAACAAGAAAAGTATAAAAAAAAAAAATATTTACATATAAAATATCATTTTTCGAAGCTTTTTCTCATAATACATTTACAATTTGCACAAATATATTTAAGTATCTCGATATTAGATATAGATAAGTATCTCGAAAGAAAAATCACCTCTTCTTTTACAAATATCAAAAGCCAAGTGGAAAAAAATAACTAAAAAGGCTTTAAAGTAATTTTATTTTAAACTTCAATATTAGAGATTCAGTTGATGTGCAATGCTACAGAACCAGAGCTGAACTGGCCTACCAAGCTACCGGGAGTTTCCCGGTGCGCCATGCCGAAATGGGCCGTCGTCTAAATTAAAAATGTTTCCTTTTAATTTTTTTTAAGAGTAGGAAAATTTTTCCATAAAAAATAAAAATGTTCCCACAGAAAAATAACAATTTTTATAAATTTTCCTATAAAAACAGTAGTAATTTCAAATTTTCTTAAGATCAATGTGTTAAGTAAACAAGAATACTTTGTAGCCTACTGTAATATCATTTAAATATCAAAAATCGTAAATAAAATTTAAACATGAATACTTCATGTCCACAATTTCATTTAAATATCATAATTCTCGTCTACGAAATTTTCAATAGATTGCTGAAGACTTTCATTCAATTAGGATTGTGTGTGATTTTAAAAAAGTTAAAGAATTAAAAATATTACTATTTCAAAATGTCAACGAAAAGACAAGGAGGTTGGGAAAAACAAAAAATTAAAAAACAAAAACTTTTAAATGTGCAAGCAGAAAAATGCCATAAAATATCAAACATATTTCGCACTCAACCAAGTGGCGGAGTTGCACAAACTGCGATTGCATCATGTTCCTCCGCACCAGACCGTGAAGCAGATGTGTCAACACTACAACAGAATACAGATATCGAAAAAATGGATCAACAACAACGAAAAGAAGTAGCAGATAATTCTAAAAATGATGAAGAAAGTGAAATAGGTGAGAAAAGTAATTATTTTATTAAATCTGATAAAAAAAACTTACGCGCATTTTTGAAAATTCATACAATACAACCAAATTTGGAAACAAAATATAATATAAACCACAAAAAGCTGTATTTTCGGAAAGATGGTGTACGTCGTTGTTGGTTATCTTTGAATGAAGATAGCGGAGCACTGTATTGTGCTTTTTGTTTAGCTTTTTGTAAGAATTCAGACCAGTCGATATTTATTAGCGGTTACAGCATCGCACATGTTAAGCACATATATCAACGAGTTACTGAACATGAAATATCGTTCTTACATGCATCAACAACAGAAGCATATGTTTTAAAAATTAATAGTAGAGATTAACATACTATTGCCAAGAAAAATCATTTTGAAAATATTAATAAAAATGTACAAATATTAGAGCGAGTGATTGAGACTATCAAAGTTATTGGAAAACGTGGTTTAAGCTATGGAAACATAAACGAACCAACTTCTGAATTACTGAACGATAATTTATTCATGGAAACTTCTTGGAATTACTTTTATTAATAAGTAAATTCGACCCATTTCTTAAAGCTCATATTGTTGGTTCGGTTAAGAAAAGTACAGATAGTAAAGGTCAAGGCAGTTTTCTATCCAAAACTACTGCAAATTCTGTAATAAGCTCTATTTCACAAGTAATGAAAAATATAATAAGCAATGAAGTAAAAGATGCGTAAATGTATGTATCCAAATTGATACCACTCAAGATATTAATGTTGAAGATCAATGTTCAATAGTTCTGCAATATGTAAAAGATCGTGTTTACGAACGATTAGTATCCGTTATGAGTTGTACTTCTACAACCGGAAAAAAACTTTTGGAAATACATTGCATTAGAAATTATACAGACGGTGCTGCAAAAATGCAAGATGCGTACAATGGTTTTAATTGATGGCTGAATGAAGTATCAGCAGATTAAGTTCACACTTGGTGTTATCACATGTTTTAAACTTAGTAATTACAGATACAACTCAAAAAACTACTGACGCAATTTCTCTTTTTGGGCTACTCAATACATGTGCAGTTTTCTTAAGAGAATCCTACGAACGACTCAATGAGTGCCGCAAACTAAGCAAATCTAAATTTATTTCCGTTATTGGTGAAACCCGCTGGTGGGCCAAAGATAAAATATTACATAAACTGTTTGGCATGTATAATAGCACAAATGGCATAATATTTTATGTTGATGCTTTACAAACGTTTGAAGAAATATCAGTTTCAGAAATTTTTTCAAAAGATATTCGGCATAGATCCAACATAATCTTGAATTCGCTATTAAAGTTTGAAAATATTCTTGTCGCCCACATATTTTCAAGAATATTTGAAGAAACAACACCATAATCGTTGTATCTACAAACTAAAGGTATGAACTTAGTTGTAGCATTTCGTATGGTAAAGGAAACTTCAAATAATCTCTTAGAAATATCACGAGATTTTGACGCCGTATTTGAAGCATCAACTAAGTTTGCAACAGCAGCTAATGATGAATTGGATAAAAGAGAAGTGGACTTATTCGTAGAACAACTTTAGAAAGGAGACAAATAAATTCAGCTATTAGTGCTGTCGATAGATTTCGCATAAATGTATATAACACAATTATGGATCAATTTAATTGTAGTTTAAATCAACGATTTTTACAAAGATATTTTTTATTTAGATCCGCATAATTTTGACAATATTGTTAAAAATAATATATGAGATGAGGCTTTTGAATTGTTGGCTAATATAAACAATAAAAAATTTAATAAAGGTATAACAAAAGAAATTATTAAAACAGAAGTTAAAGATTTTGCAAAAAAATGGAAGATTTTCAATCAAACATTAACTCAAGAGGTTATAAATAGAGATGGTGAATGTGGTGGTGATTATGATGTTGATTTAGAGCAGTCAAAAGATATTAAAGAACGTAAAGCCATGAATGTTTCAAGCTGTAAACTATGTAAAATTTGTATGATATGTTGTTATTCTGTTCTACAATAGTATAATTTACACACATTAGCATATTCCAATTCATGTTTTGTCTATAAATTTGTTATAACATTATCTTCATCCCAAGTTTCGTGTGAAAGAAGTTGTTTAAAATTGAAATTCATCTTAAATAGATTAAGAAATTGTTTAAGTGAAACACATTTAGAAGATTTTATGTTGATGTCCTGTGAAAAAGATATACTAAATGTCATTAAAAACGATGAAGTTATTGATATTTTAAAAGAAAAAAGTAGTCTCTTAAAAAAAATATTAACTTAAAGAAAATAATATAGTATATAATCAACTTATTATTAAATATAAGACATTTATAATTAAAAATTGGAAATGAAAATAGAATTTATTGAATGGTTTTTTTTGTTAATGTGATTTCATTTAAATTTATTTGTTCATTTTTATTTGTTTTAGTTAAGTTCATTTTTGTATTTTCTATTATATTCAATCATAAAAAGAATAACAATTAAATAAAAAAAAAAATTTGCAATGATGCACTTTGATTTATTTCATAAATTAATAAAAACGAGTATTATTAGAGAAAAAAATAATTAATTTTTAAAGCAAAAAAAAACTTTTTTTAAAAAAATGATTTCAATACATGTTATACAATATATTAGGGCCGAAATGTTTAAATTTCCCGGTCCTAAATTCAATCCCAGTCCATCCCTGTAAGAACAACAATTGAATCAAAAGATGGTTCAAAAACTATCTCAGCAGATGAATACTATATTATCATGGTTTGGAAAGTTGCTCTAAGCAAAATGTTTTTTAAGTTATACAAGCACCAACATTGTCCATATATATTAGTGGTTTATTAAATTTAAAACTCAACGGACAGCGTTTATGTATGACTTGGCAATATATTTAGAATCCATATGACAAAACTTGCAAAACCTGATAAATGCAGACTTAGTAAAAATTCAAAAATGCATGAACCTAGATAAACTGCATATCAACTCTAATAAAACTGAGTTCATTTTATTTAAAAGAAAATCCATTGACAACTTACATTAACTTCATATTAATTACTTGGAAATGATTACTCATATTAAATACTTGAGGGTAATAATAAATAAGAAGTAGTCTTCCGAAAATTAAGTTACGGAGCAACTTTCAAAGAAAAAAAATTGTGGTATATTCAGCTTGATCAAAAAACCAGTTCCATGCTGTATTGGAGAAATACATATCGCAAATATGTTAAACTATACAGATTTTAACAGATTTAGGTTAAAATATTTTGTTGCTTTTATTTCTTTGAACCTATTTTTAGACACCTGTAACTTAAGTACCTGTACAAATTTTTCTTTGGCAAAACATAAAAATTAAAGCTTCAATAATATATTTTTACGTGTGTTAATGGTTTTTCTTAGTTATATAGGGTTCCGGACTTACAGCCGCTCAAAATTTAAAAAATGTCCTATTTTCACATTTTTTCTTATAACATGATTTTTCTTATAACAATTTTAAAATTTTGGTGCAAGCATATGTAAAATCACAATATTCTAAACGGTTTATGCTATCTTTTAGAAGTGTGCGCTTTTAAAAACCTTATATTTACATTCTGCCTTGTTTTTAGCACATTTCCAAAAAAAATTTGAAAAAATGTGCTTATTAGTTTTACTCTGTCCGTCCGTCCATTCGTCCGTCTGTTTACAAAACTTCTACACCGTTAAAGATAGAAAAAAAAAATGTTAACCATGGATAGGTCTCATAAAAACAATTATTTTGTGGAACAACTTTTTCATGTAGCCCCATCCATTACGGAGCTACAGCCCCTCAAACTTTGAAAAAGCCCTATTTTTATACCCGTACGATAGGATCGGGTATAATAAAATTACTCCTC